>JASFAX010000116.1:0-250000 GCA_030737875.1 Allium sativum | reverse complement strand
ATGCTCCATAATTGCTTCAAAAAATTGAGTCTTCCTTGTCAATAGTCAACTGTTCCCCTCTCTTTGTCTCAAACAGCTTCTCCTGTTACTGCATAACTTTTCCTGAAATTCCATACAAAAATATGGTTGAAATTAACACTACATTTCTTTATTCTTTATAACTTATTTATTAAAACGATTATCGATAATTTATAACTTAGAATATGCTTATATAAGCCTGTTGTGATTTCAAGTCATGCCATGTATATGTGACCGTGTCTCTTCATTTCATGTTCGATAGCATGAGTATAAGAAAACATGCTCTTGCTAAAGATGGGACCATGACTCTCTTTTTCCTAAGAAAATAATTATGCATTATTATTATTATATATGTACAAAATGTGCAATGTAATAACTATTATGATCGTAATTAATAATTTCACCAGGTTTTAACTATAATGCTAGTGTTAACTCAAAAAATGGCCTAACACCTCAAAATATTAAGCATAACAAATTGAGCTCATCAATCTGAGTCGATCCGAATTATTATAGCATGAGTATTGGAATCATAGAGGTTCAAAGCAATGATTTGAATCATTGATTCAAATTTATTTATGGAGTTCGATTCGTCATGCTTAGTTAAGTACAAAATGAAAAAAATTGAGAAGGAACAAAAGTACTCATACACTCTTAAAGCTTGAGTCAACCCGAGTGCTTCGCCTCGAGGGTGAGACATTTCTATGGACCATCATATCTTCTTCGCCCTAAAGGCAAAGTGTTTGTGAGCATAATCTCATTTGTGTTGTTTTGATCAAGGATGATGCAGAGCATATCTTTTCACTTTGTGTTGCCTCATTTAAAAAGTCCATAATATATAGCTTCATTGAATTCAGGTAATAGTCACAAGGCATATCCCTTTTATTAGGCTTATTAATGGGTAGGATTATGGTTCATCATCTTATGTCGAATTAACATGAGGCAAATATGCAAAAGTCCATTTTTCTGAAGTCTAAAAAAGTTATATGCTATGCAAGTTCGTGTCTTACTCAGATAAGTTCAATATGCACAGCTTAGGCTATGCAACCTTATTAGTTGAAATGAATTCACATTTTATAGAAAGCTTGAAAGTGGTAATACAGTTATGGGGACATGCGATACCAAGAATTTCCTGAGTAGACGAGGGGACCTAGTTGTTTTCCTTTGGAGAAGTGAATTCCCCATTTAATAACCTTCGAAGCAGAATATTGTTGAATCAAGTTCACCCTCATGGTTCTGTCATTGTTAATAGGTGAAACAACTTAAAGGAGTGACATATTGTATTAGTTTGGTATGGGCAAAGACATTCTTCTAGGAAGCACGGGTCGAAAGAGTGTATTTCTTAATTTGTACGCGGTTCGCTTATCCCTGAAGGCGAAGTAATGTAGCAACTTTGTTTACTTGATGGAAGCAGTGTAGCTTTCCTAGTCAATGAGAATGCTTACTCTTTAAGGTAAGACCATATTCCTTCTTGTTAAAAAAACCGAGCCAACTGATCCAAGCAGAATATCACGGTATATCCTAAACCATAAAAGACTAGAAAACAATTACGATAATGATAAGAATGATTTACTAACATAATTTGAATTAGGATCGCTCGTTTTGTAATTCTTTGCAAACTTAGAAATTTCGTACAGAATGATAGGTGATCATGTGGAAATAATAGAAAATTTGAAAACTAGCAGAAGTCCAAAATATCACGTTCGGTAGTAATATAGGAACAAAAAAATATTTTTGGCATTATAAAAAAGACCCAAGATATCAAGGATGTTCGGGTATTCTTATCTGACAATAATTAAAGACCAAAACTATAAAAGACTGGAAGTCCCTATCCTTATGAATAAAATTAAAATGTATTAGTGTATTCTTATCAATCACGCGAGATAGAAACGACAGGGAAGAAATGGAGCATGTGATTTCGGAAATTAAAATGTATTTGTGTATTGTCCTTCTGAGTAAAATTTTAATGGGTTGTTCTTATGAATAAAAAAGCCCTTAATTTTGTCCTTGTGATTATTTTCCTATATCGATAAATAATAAAAGGCTGAAAATCTTTGCCCGACAATTCAAGAAGGCCAGAAGATTGGAATTTCATATTTGGAAGTAACAGAAGACCAGAAGATCAAAAATCCATTTCTAATAATAATAATATAAGATTGAAAATTTAAGAAAACCAGAATCTTATATCTAGCAATAATAGAAAACTAGAAAATCAAAAATCCATATCTAGAAATATAAATCCAACAACAAAACCCTAGAAATAGAAGTTAGAAATCCAATAATAAGGGACATAATCCCTACAACAGAAGAAGATCAGAAATCCAACAATAAAAGTCTAGAAATACAAAAAAAAATCGTTGATTGGTAACCTAAGAGTATTGTATTGACATTAATTGATTGTAGAGCATCTTCCTTTGTGAATGCTTAAGGTTTTCGCACCTTGGATGCGCAAAGGATTGTCTCCCTCTAGGAGATGCCCAGATGTATTAGGAGTTTTTCTTAAGGCATGGCAAGGATTTCCATCCTCTAGAAGGTGTTTTAGTGAGGCCATGTGGACGATACTAACGGCTTTGTGACATGGATGTGCTAAGGATTCCTCCCTAATGGAAGTCTCTTATTGAGGCCATGTGGATGGCACTAAAGGCTTTGTGCCTTGGATGTGCGATGGACTTCCTCCCTCTAGGAGGTGCTTGGATTGCCAGGATTTTGCCTTGAGGAAGATCAAGGACTTCCCCCTCTATGAGTTCTTTAACGAGGCTACATAGATTGAGATAAAGGCTTTATCTCATTGGATGTGCCCAGGAGTGTCTTAGAGGTGTCCTGGAGGTGCCGAGGACTTGATGTTTTGAATGCGCCACACACAGTTTATATGTTCCATGTAGACTTACTTTATATATGACTAATAATCCTTCCCAATTTGGATCAATTGGTACATCTGCTGAATCCTTTGTGCTTGGCATGGTCTTCAATAACACTAAATCACCTTTATATGATGATCTTTCCCTTACACTGAAATTGCAGCACTTGGATATTCGCCACTAATACTCGGTTGTTCGTATAGCCGTGTCATCTCGCAATTCATTGATTAGGTTCGGTGATTCTTTTTCTCGACTCTCAGTTTAAGTCAAATGCATATGCAATTCTCCTACGAGAAGGCACCTCAACTTCGATAGGAAGCATGGCTTCACATCTACACATTAAGGAGTAAGGAGTATGTCATGTTGGGGTTCTAATAGAATTTCTGTATGTCCATAATATTTATTTTTTACCCAATTTTCTTTTGCTTTTCCCAATCACTTCTTAAGAATAGTCTTAATAGTTTTATTAATTGCCTTGATGACTTCATGTTATTTTAGGTGGGTCATAAATGAAGAGCTTTCCATGATTCCATTTAGTTGCAAAATCTGGTAAAGTTTTCACTTTCGAATTGAGTTCAATTGTCAGATACTATCATATGTGGGATTCCAAATTAGTATTAATTTCTTAATTTAAGGACCTTTCTTCACTTAATGTTAGATAAAAGTCCGTCTTCTACCCGTTTAATGGAATAGTCGCACCACCGCGTATTTAGCTCCTCCTTTGGAAATAGGCTAAATTAGATAACATTATTCATGAATTTGACTGGATAAATAAATAGAGAGTAATGTTTATAAGGAGGAAATGAGATTTGTGTTTAATAAATTAACTAGTAGGTTGGCTTTAGAAACAAATAAACTAAAATATGTATAAGGAAGGGCATATGAGAAGGGCAAAGTGGTAAAATTTGGGCCCTTGTATATATATTATATCCTACCATCTTTATTTCACTTCTCATTCATTTTCTGAAAATCTAAGGAAATAAGGAGGCCGACCATTAAAGTTAGGAAAGAAGAGGAAGAAAGAAAAATTAGAATTAAAAGCTTAGAAATTACATCAATAATCTCACAACCTCAAGTAATCAAGGTAAATAATATTCTTACCCTTAAGTTTCAGTTATAGGGTTATATCCGAAAAGGTCGCATGTGTTCATGATGGGTTTTCACGAAAGAAATGATGTTATTTAGTGGTTAATTAAGAAGCTACGTTTGATATGATTTATATGTTTAATATACATGAAAATGGATGGATTTTACGTTGAAACCTATAGTTATAAAACTCCGAATGCGATGGAATTTTGGTATGGTATTTGTTATATGATTTTAGAGACAAATTTCAAATTTTATAATTTTTCATGAATGTTTGGATTAGTTATGAATTTTCTAAGATTGGATTGCTTAGGAAAAGTTTGTAGTTAATTAAATTGAGTAATATGTCTGTATAAATATTTTATATATCCCTGGTATAGAATACTATAAAAAGATTGTATATGAACAATACTATTTGATAAGCCAATAAGAATTTGATGAATATGGTGGAGTGGGTACGAAGTGAAAGTCTAGTTGGATCGTGTGTGTTGTATATAGCAAGTAAAAATCTAAAGACATAAACAACTTAATATAGTAAAACAGATAAATAAAAGTAATAATACTAGAGTTTTTATACTGGATTAGACCTCTCGTTCTACGTTCAGTCCTGAAGCTACCCATTGGCATTTCACTAACCAATTGTCTTCTCTTCGCCTGGAGGAATAGGCTTCAATACAAAAGAGTTTATAAGACAACTGCGGAACACAGATTTTGACTAATAGAACAATGATCTTTTTATATCTCCTTGGATGTTGTATACTTGATAGTGCATGAGAATATGGAAGCATATATGTTTGTGATTACAAGATTTGAATGCAAAACGCACTAGAGAGATAAAATAGATGTATAGAGTAGAGAATTTGATCCATTGTTCATCTCGATCTTTAGTGCCCTATATATATAGTTGTAGAGTTGCTTTGAGTAGTTGCTTCCATTCCCGTTCAGTCCTGGAGATGCTTCTATTCATTAATGAAGAGTTTTAAAAAGAGTCATGGAAGCACCTTTTCAAATTTGGAAGTTGTACCTTTTGAAAAGTCCCTGAACCCATATTGAGGCATTTTGTGAAGAAGGTCAGACGTCTTACCTAGGATATTCAAAAATTCCAGTGCTGAAACTCAGGTGTTTGATGTTCTGTGGTTAGACATTTGACCTAGTATGTGTAATATTTTCATATCTTGAGGTTAGATGTATGACTTGTGCTACCAAACATCCGATTTTGGCCTCAATTTTGAATTGCTATGCAGTTTAGTTAGTAGAGACGTGTCTCTCCCTTGTGAGTGGTACTGGGTTTGAGTCTCGGTGTGTATCTATTTTTTATACTGTCTTCGATATGCATGTTTTTGAAATTATAATGTGGCAATCTGACTTTATAACGTGCATGTAGCATACTTGTGTGGAGGCTCACGTCTCTTCATGGGAGCCAAGGAACGGGTCTGCATGGATCTTGATTTTCGAACCACTCAATTTGGCCTTGCGTCCATTCATAAAAAAAGCATATACAAGCACTGTTTGAAAGAAGACGCGGTGCAGTGGTAATTGCATATGCCTCCCATCCATTAATTCAAAATTCAATACCTAGCTTTAATGATTTTTCCCATTATACTTCTACCTTTCTTTTGCATGTTGCTACTTAGCATGCATTTGGTTTTGTTATCGTCTCCGGTTCAACTTGCTAATGCAACTTTTTTCTTATGTTCTTCTCTATCTTTTTGCTCCTTCACTTCATTTTGCTTGCTTTTTAAGTATAATGCATTGTTCCATAGTAACAAGCATATAACAGTTCCCAGCATCATCTTTTAGCTCCTTCACTTCATCTTGTTTACTTTTAAAGTATGATGCATTGTTCCATAGTAGTAGGCAAATAATAGTTCCTAAGCTTTTGTATTGACTAAAATAACTCAATAAAAACGTTATTAGCAACGTCGTACAGTTGTTAAAACACAAAAACCGTGTTTTCAATATTCTCTCCTTTTTTGATAATGATAACTATACGACTTTTTAAACAAACAATATTATATTACCCCCTTAATATTTGCTTTCAATAAATTTATATACTCCCCTTGTCAATATGCATAATTTTCTCCCCCTTAGTCATAACAAAAAAGATGAAAATAATATTAGTATTGGGTCGTATATTAATTTAGACCGTTTCACAATGACAATGTCTTTTTTAATGTTGTGATATTCTAAAAATAAAAAATTACCAATCCCAAAATAAATAAAAGAATGATTTTGATACTCCTAATTTGCTACAATTATCCATAAGTGTTTGTTTTTCATCATATACAGTGAACATTTATCGTGTGAAATTCATATCATTTTTTTTGTCTTTCTTAGGTTCCTATAAAAATAAATGATATATTTTGGTAGTCACTTCCTCCATTATGGTCCAAGAAGGTTAACCATGGGGTAAAAAGAACCTTTAGGTGTGGTTATACCCTTAAAAGAAGTTAATATTGTGAAACAATTTTATCAAATACTACACTTACAAACTAGGTATCAGAAAAATAATAATATTTAAATCATATGATACCCAAGGTTCTTATAATTTCCTAAATTTTAGGAAACCATACCCATTTGGGTGTGGTAGAAACTTTATAAATGTTTTTTTTTAATTACAAATCACTATCTTATGGTAGTTCCTAATATAAAGTCGTTTGTCATGATCAATCATATTAGCTGGAATCCATAATCTAATATTATTAGCCATTAGTTTTAGCATTTAAAAAATATTTTTTTATCAATTCTAAACAAAGTATGATTATAACTTTATATGGTTTTATCTGGGCTCATTGTACTAACACTAAAATTTGATACAAGAAAGCATATCTAGTACTATTTTTATTTTTAACTTGTTTATAGCTTAAACCACTTTTATCATTGTGAGTTTTCAAATTTGTACCCGAGGAAGATATGGTATCTTTACCTTGTTAAAATTTATGACTGTAACACCCCACTCCCGCTATGATCACTCACTAAGGGAATGCCATAGCATCGGTGGAGTATTTTAGTGAATATAGAACAGAAAAATTACAACAAGACAGATATAAATAGTACTTGAAATTTAAAACATCATCTCATAACAGCGGAAGTAAACATGTCTGGTTACATCATAAAACCACAATAAAAGTCAAGTACAATATCCATCAAAATAAAGAAGTACATAATCCCACTCTCTCATACAATAGCCAGGACAAAAGAAAAGATAACTGGGTAACTGGAGCTTTACATCTATCCAAGCTCCTAAAGACTGGAACAGCAATCCGATCAAGCTCCACTACTGCTAGGATCCACCGTAGGACCTGAGGGTTGGGAAAAAGATAAAAACAACGGGGTCAGACATAAGTCTGAGCGAGTCCTATAACTTTAACAATACAATCGTTAAAGTAACCAGAGAAGACATAAACTGATATACAGTAACTATTGGGGATGAATGGCTCCACTAAGCAGTCAACTACACTAAGATAAAAGATAAAGATGCATCTACCCCTCCAAAGGTAAATTACTAAACTGCACCACACCAGTCATTCCTAACTTAAAGGTTGATCCCACCCATGGACTTATAAAATTAACTTAATAGTTCTCGCGTACCCCTAGGTGACTAAGTAGACGCCACGGGGCCCTACAATCCACTAGGTGTACACACTACTCCCATTCGATCGGCTCCCTAACATAGATACCCGTGCTGGCCCCACCGTGGGGTGTACCATTCCCCAACGTGGCAACCTGATAAAATTAACGGTGCACGGCTTATATCTACATGATGCAACAACGTCTTATTTACCAGCCCGGGTCCACACACGCATATGAAACCCGTTGGTCATGCGTTGCCACCGCTAACCCATTTTGGCCTCTTATAGTCAAGCCCAATATGCGTGTCCCGTCACTCGACTAGAGTCGAGCCCACTAAGATACGTTTGGGATATTGGTTGAAATGGGCCCCCAGCACAAGCCATCCCCCTAAGCTTGGCCCACACACTAGTGTTTCCACTTAACCCTTTAATCATGTTTAATTACATGTTTCCTCTTGGTTAAGTATTTAATCATATTTTCTATTGGCAACCACTAGCAATTTCCACATACCACCCAAGGTACCCACTTAACCCCCATGCCCCACTACATGATTATCTGGTTAAGTGTTTCGTAATTGATTAACACTGTAACCGTGTAAAGGACCCCTCACATTGGACCGTTATTTGTAGATGCCTGGTTAAGCCGGTAGGTTCCGGGCAGTCTTACACTACAAACGGGTCCAACCTCGTGCCATTTACCCTTGTTACGTATTTAATTTATGATTAAGACCCCTCACATTGGACCGTCATTTGTAGATGCCTGGTTAAGCCGGTAAACTCCGGGCAGTCTTATACTACAAACGGGTCCAACCTCGTGTCTCAATCGATTAATTACTCCTAATTAATCACCCCCATAATTTGTGTTAATTATCATGTTTATTTTAGGAATATGGGTACACCTAACTTAATAGGCAAATTCCCAACCCTAAAGTGTGGGTACACCTAACTTAATAGGCAAATTCCCAACACATAGTATGGGTACACCTAACTTAATAGGCAAATTCCCATACTATGTTCATTTATTTTATGTTATGCATAATTATATTAATTTCACACAATCTTATTAACATATGTATTTAATTAACCCCATCGTTCCCACGTGATTTCGTTCTCATGACATAACACATATAAAAGGTGTCAACTTGCATATGTATGAACATGTTTCAAAGGTGCCATCTTGCATATTAACAAACACATAACTTGCATATGAACTTGCACAACATGTCACATAACTTGCATATAATCTTGTATAACATGTCACATAAACTTACATATTAACAAATACATGACTTGCATATAATATGTCACATAACTTGCATATGAACTTGCATAACATACTTGCATATAAACTCATAAACTTGCATATGAACTTGCATAACATACTTGCATATGAACTCATAAACTTGCATATGAACTTGCATAACATACTTGCATATGAACTCATAAACTTGCATATGAACTTGCATAACATACTTGCATATGAACTCATAAACTTGCATATGACCTTGCATAACATACTTGCATATGAACTCATAAACTTGCATATGAACTTGCATAACATACTTGCATATGAACTCATAAACTTGCATATGAACTTGCATAACATACTTGCATATGAACTCATAAACTTGCATAATTATCATACATGTAACTTGCATTTTATCATACATGTAACTTGCATATTAATCATATGATCACAAAACACAAAACTTGCATAACCCACATACATTAGCAACTAACATCATGTCATATGACTTAAAATCCATTAATCCCCAAACAAAACCATATGATCTCATCATATCTCATCTACTTAGTTTAGTAATTGATCATTAAAGTGATAGAAACTCACAACTAGCAAATTTGCCCTCCAAATGAAGAAGATTAAGATGCTTAGAATGGATTAGAGGTTGATTAGAGAGTGATTAGCTTGCAACCCTCTTCATAAATTAGTGGAGGCTCCTTCTAAGATTTAATTTGGCGGCATGTAGCCCTCAATTCTATTTTTAGTATGGATTAGGGTAGGTTTAGGGTGTATTTATAGATTAGGTGAGTGTTTTAGGCCCTTAGATTAACCCTAGATTAGATTAGGACCCTTAGATTTCGGAAATCTCTAGAACCCAGCCCAGCCCTAGCCAGAAAACCAGACCTGGTGCACCCAGTCCCTCTGGCTCGACACGCCGTGTCGACAGGCAAGTCGACAGGCAAGTCGACCCCCCAGTCGACAGGCCTGTCGGCAGCCCTGTCGACATGGCTAGGGCGGGAACTTTCCCGCCTGGCACTGCTGGTTCTATTTTAAAATCTGAATTTGAATTTTCAAATCTGTTTTTAGCTTTGAATTTTCTGCAAACTTCATTGGGCCTTAACTGGGCCATACGGACTCTGATTTACAAAATTTCGGACTCTATTCTGCGTATTTTTCCGAGACGAACGCAATGACGCAGCCCGTTTCCCCAATTCTCACATCTGAGATTATTTATTCTGCAATTAGTGAATTTTAGCATTAACCGAAATTCGGGGTGTTACATTCTCCCCTCCTTAAAGGATTTCGTCCCCGAAATCTCTAAGCTAAGGAGAATGCATATCCTACCATCCAAACAACCATCTACTCAATCCATCAAACACGGGCATCCATTGTCCTTAAAACAATTTCTAATGATGTATGAGCATATGCAAAAAGTGTGTGTATATGTTCCCTATCTAATGTATGAACATATGCAAACCATGATAGTGCCATGCATCCATTATGTATGCGAGAGAACCCTATTGACACATACAATATCTACATGAGTGCACAACCATTCACCAAAATGCATCATCCATATGATAACACAATCATTATACATCCATAAATATAGCTTCCTACACACAATTTTTATGCAATATGCAATATGCAATATGAAGTGACTGAGCCGATCTAGTGCCTAGAGTGTGTGTATATGCATCCACGAGCAACCACTAGCAAACACTTGCATCCACTTGCATCCATCAACCATAACATGTCTCAAACACATGTTTCAACCATAGGTTTACCCTATCTAAAGGTCAAACAGTACTAACAAGAGGACATACTAAAGATAAGATAAGTACTAGACAAGCGATAAAGGAGAAGTTAAAAGACATACTCTCAAAAAGAAATGGATACAAAGAACGCATCTTCGCTTCCGTCTCCCAAGTAGCATTGCTTTCGTCATCTCCCCATTGCACTTTAACTAGCTGAACTTCTCTGTTCCTCAACTTCCTAGTTTCTGACCCAAGGATGCGAGTAGGAGCTCGTCGAATCGTCGCATCACGCTCTACCTCTACATCTCTAAGCAAGCTCGGCTCTACCACCTCTGCGGTCTCATGTAAGCACTTCCTCAGATGTGATACATGGAATACATCATGAACACCACTAAGTCTGTCGGGCAACTCCACCCTATATGCCATCCGTCCAATCCTTTCCTTAATAGGAAACGGCCCAACAAACCTTGGTGCTAACTTCCCAACGGACCCAAAGCGGACAACATTTCTCAACGGAGATACTTTGACAAAAACCATGTCCCCAACCTCAAACTCAAGATCCATCCATCTCCGATCCGCATAAGATTTCTGTCTATCTTGCGCTGCTTTCATCCTTCTTCGAATCAAATCAATCTTCTCTGAAGTCTCTCTAACCATATCTGGCCCAAGCAAGATCTTATCCGTAGATTCCCACCAACATGTAGGCGATCGACAAGGCCTTCCATAAAGAGCTTCGAAAGGAGCCATACCAATACTGGACTGAAAGCTGTTATTATATGCGAACTCCACCAATGGATGATGCTCTTCCCATGTACCTCCAAAATCTAAGATACAAAGCCTCAAAAGGTCTTCTAGGACACGATTCACCCTCTCAGTCTGGCCGTCTGTCTGAGGATGATATGCGGTGCTCGGACACAACTGAGTCCCTACCGCCTCTTGCAAACTTCTCCAAAACTCACTAGTGAAGATAGGATCTCGATCACTCACAATGCTGGATGGTACGCCATGCAATCTAACAATCTCTCTAACATAGACTGAAGCAAGCCATGGAGCGGTCCTCTTACTCTTCACGGGTATAAAATGGGCACTCTTGGTAAGTCTGTCTACCACAACCCAAATTCCCGTATTGCCCTTCCTCGATCTCGGTAACCCATCGATGAAATCCATCGAGACACTATCCCACTTCCATTGCGGAACTTCCAATGGGTGTAGCAACCCACCGGGTTTCCTTTGCTCCGCTTTATATTGTTGGCACACTAAGCATCTAGCCACATACTCGGCCACATCTTTCTTCATACCGGCCCAGAAGAAAATTCTCTTCATATCTTGGTACATTTTGTCTCCACCGGGATGAATAGTCATTCTTGAACGATGTGTGTAACACCCCACCTCCGCCAGGGTGGCTCTTGCAAGCAACTCTGACTTTAGTGGGGCGTTTTAAAACAAGGTAAACATGCATAATGATATAACAAGGCAGGACATGACATATATATATGTAAATAAACAGAGTAAGTAGATAAAACAGCGGAAGATTTTTAAACCATTTCATAACACAAGTCTGGTACATCAAAATGTCAATTTCCCAAAATTACAAGTCTAGATAAAAACATCATCTGATAAACTGAAATACATAAGTACTATCCCCAAATAAGAGTGATAAACCATAGCGGGCTCAATATCCAAACGTACATGAGCTAATCCAGCAAGCAAGCTAAGCGATCCAGGCTAAGCACCAATGTTCCCACCCTGAGAACCTGGGGGGGGGGGGGGGAAACGGAAGAAAAGAAGCGAAAGAAAACAGGTCAGTCAAAAAGACTGGTAAGCCCTACTACGATCAGTCTATAAACTAATAAAGTTAACATCATGATGGAAACTGAGATGAACATACTGGCAATAGATAAAGGTGTCATCACATAAGGAAGATTAAGCTTTGCACCACAGTGTACTAGCAAACTAACATAATGGGTATTGATCCCTCAGCCCAAACTTTGGCCCAATAATATGAGGTGACCTTAATACAAGGTCCAGCCCAACGGTCTAGTCGATCGGCTCCCTATAAACCTAACACGTCCAGTGTTGATGTCCATACGGCCCACATATGGTTGTAGTCAGACTGTGCTGGGTCCACCTTCGGGTGTATCAAGCCCTCGGGTGTCAACCCCAGACACTGAAGCAATAATGCACAGTCTAAACCTACTGGTACCCGTGCCTCGAGTTTGTCCAACACCGGACTACGTGCACGTCCGTAGCCCGCCTGGACCCGCACCGCTGTACCACTCAGCCATCGCTTTTGGTCGCTTACATCCGTCCAGTAATCGTGCCCCGCCCTAGCCTAGCCTCTAGGGTTGTGAATGATACCAAACTGGGATTACTGCTGGAACAGACCACGCTGCTAGGGTTTTCTAAGACGGTTAAGTGTGATTTAACCCTTCACTAATCATGGATTAAATTGGTTAAGTGTAACCGACAGTTCACAACTTAACCCCATTTCAATCCCTCGAACCCCCAAATGGATTAAATTGGTTAAGTGGAACTTAACCCCATTCCAATCCTCGAATCCCCAAATGGATTAAATTGGTTAAGTGTAACTTAACCCCATTCCAATCCTCGAATCCCCAAATGGATTAAATTGGTTAAGTGTAACTTAACCCCATTTCAATCCCTCGAATCCCCAAATTGGTTAAGTATTAGTGGACCCTGACTTAACCCTAATCATGAGGCATTAATTAATTTAATGCACCTTAACCTCTCACATTAGACCTTGTTGTGGTTACTAGTTAGGCCGGGCGGGTCCGGGTAGGTTTACACCACAACTTAGTCTAACCTCGGGTTTTGGCACCATATGACCAACTTCTCACATTGGGTCCTATTGTTTGTAGCCACTAGTTAAGCCGGTAGGTTCCGGGTAGAATTACGCTACAAACTCAACCCAACCTCGAGTTGGCCACACCTATGTTTTCTAAGTGTCATGTCCACTTTATTTTCAAAAACATAATTACAAGTTTAACAATTACTTGGGTAGACCTAACTTAATAGGTAAATTCCCAAGGGGTAGACCTAACTTAATAGGTAAATTCCCAATCTTATATTTTCATGTAATTTAAGTTTTTCCCCAAACCCCCCAACGTCATCCCATCGCTTACATATTCGTCATAACGCATAAAGGATAGGAAGAGGGAACTTGGCACAACATACATGATGAATCTTACATATCATAATAAACATGCATAACATGTTGGACTTGCATAACTTAGCATAGTGAACTTGCATAAACATGCATAACTTGTCAAACTTGCAAATCATGGCATAGTGAACTTGCATAAACATGCATAACTTGTTAAACTTGCAAATCATGGCATAGTGAACTTGCATAAACATGCATAACTTGTTAAACTTGCAAATCATGGCATAGTGAACTTGCATAAACATGCATAACTTGTTAAACTTGCAAATCATGGCATAGTGAACTCGCATAAACATGCATAACTTATCAAACATGTGTAACATGGCATAGTGAACTCGCATAAGCATGCATAACTTATTAAACATGCATAAATCCCAACTTTCATCACATATTAACTTTAGAGTTTCTAAAATGAAGGTAAGAGGGCTTACAAATATTATGAAGACACAAATCTACTAATAAAGATTGAGAAGCCCTTTATGCAAGCATATAAAAACCCAAAACAAAGCTCCAATTAACAAAAATCCCAAAAACTCTAGCTTAGCAAATAAAGCTTGCAACTTGATGATGTATGCAAGCTAATGATCATTCATACAACTTAGAAATGCTTGTATGAACATCAAAATCTTCATAGGAATGATTTTTGAAGAGGATGGAGGCTAGGGTTTTTAAGTGGAGGCCATTTGAGAAATCAATTTGACATAGTTTGGTTGCTAGAATGAATAATGGGGTTTTAGGGTAGGATTAGGGTCTTATTTATAGATTAGGCTAGTGTTTTAGGCCCTTAGATTAACCCTAAATTAGATTAGGACCCTTGGATTTCGGAGCCTTCCAGAAACCAGCCCTATGACCAAGCCCAAACCCCAAACTGGTGCACCCAACCACAGAACTCTCTAGAAACTGTGCAGGTTTTCTGGCTCGACACGGGCGCACTTCCCAAGTGCGCCAGTGTAAAAATGTATTGGCGCACTTCACAAGTGCGCCAGTGCATTTATTGTGTTGGCGCACTTCACAAGTGCGCCAGTGCATTCTGGCTAGTTTTCGGGTTTTTCTGCCAAACTTCGTTCGTCCATATCTTCTTCATACGGACTCCGATTTTCGAAAACTCAGACTCTATTTCGCGTATTTTTCCGAGACGAACGCAATGGCATAGCCCGTTTCCCTTGATTCAAATTATAGAATTAAATTCTGCCTCAATTTATGTTATAACAGGTTATTGAAAATACGGGTTGTTACATTCTCCCCTCCTTAAGGGATTTCGTCCCCGAAATCTTCAAGTTAGGAAGAACGTATCCTACCATCCAACATCCATCTACTCAAAACATCATCCACGAGCAATCATTGTCCTTACAAGATTCTAAATGCTGGATGAACATATGCAAAGGTGTGTGTATATGTACTTATCTAATGCGAATATCATCCATGCAAATTATGTTAGTGAAATGAATCCATATGTATGCAATTCCTAACATAATGAATATCATCTATATGTGTGCACATCACATACATCCATATGCAACATCCATGTGATAACACAAAAATTTTCATCCATGAATAAGCATAAACACTCATGCACATGCAATATGAGGAGTGTGTGAGCCGATCTAGTGCCTAATCGTGTATAATGCATCCACGAGTAACCACTTGCAAACACTTGCAACCACTTGCAACCATCAAGCATAACATGTTTCAAACACATGTTTCAACCAAAGGGTTTCTACCTAAGATTCCCAGGACAAGATTAACACGATAAACTAGATAAACAAGACAAACATGGATAGCAAAAGATATGCTAAAGAGATCGGGAGGATAAGCAAGATAAACTCCTTTTTGGATTACAAGAAATCCATTCAAACTCTGACATATAGTACTAACCGATGAGTCATAACCCCCTTATGGAGTTTACAACAGAAATAAGATCGAGAATGGGACCGAGAGGATATATACAAAAGATAACTTGCAAACAAGCTCCACAGGAAAACAAGGATCAAGGATGCACTCTTAAAAAAAAGAGATATGATGCGCGTATCTAGTCTTTACTCTTCTTAGTCACGTTTCCTTGAGCTTAACTCCACTGTGCTTTGACCGTCTTTCACTTCATGATTTCTTGGCTTCCTAACTCCTATTTCCCAAATTCGAGTTGGAACTCATTTTATTATCGCCTCTCGTCTTCCTTTTCCAGTTATTCTTCTTTCTGTATACTTGGCTCAAACATAACCAGGACCTCATGGATTCGTGCAAGCTCTCCAAAATTCACTAGTGAATCCTGGATCTCGTCCACTACTATAAAGTATTCCACGCAGCAGAACTTTTCTTGAAAATACCAATCCACGTTGCCAATTCCCCTTATAAACGTGATTTTCTATAACTTATGCTTAATCGAAATGAACCTTCCGCCTGTGAGTGATAGGCCATACCTAGATTCAGTTGCCTACCCATGGCTTCCTGTAGGTTATTTCAAAACTGGCCAACTTCTTGAGGGTAAACCGTTGCTAACCATGATGCAGTCCTCTCGCTCTTCACCGGACTGAAATGAGCACTCTTCGTGAGTCTTCCTATTATGACCCACATACCCGTATTCCCTTTCTTTGATCTAGGTAGTTCATCCACATAGTCTATCGAGATGTTTTCACACTTCCCTTGCGGAACCTCCAATGGAGGTAATGGCCCGCCGGGCTTCTATGACTTGGCCTTAACCTGGTGGCACAACATGCATCCTGAGACCAACTCGCCACCTCCTCGAGTGATGCGCATCTTCAAGAACCTTCTTTACCAAGTCTTCCACTCGAGGAACACATAATCTCTCATCGCGCCTTAGTCATCCCTTGTCATCTATAATATATCTAGCGAGGTGACTTAACATCTCGCCTCGAATCAACTGGTCCATGTTCTTGACTAACTGCGGGTCTTCTTCCTGTGAAACCCCCTTCCAGAAGAGTAAGTCTAAGCTCAGGGAATGCTAGCCAAACGGAGAAAGCTTCTTACTTCAATTGCCCTCCTCAGAGTTTTCCGGTCTTAAACCGCAACCACTTTAGCGGAATCCACCGCTAAGCCTTACTTAGGAACTATGTGCCCAAGAAATCCAACTTCTTTCCTCCAAAGTGACATTTGGAGAACTTGACCTTCAACTGGTGGCTCTAAGCGTATCCATCACCTCCTTGAGATGTCTAGCATACTCTTCCTCATTCTTTTAAGGAGATCAAAATATCGTCTACGACGACCACGACAAACTTGTTCAAGGACTCCCTAAACACCCTACCCATCAAGTTCACGTAATATGCGGGTGCATTAGTCAAACCAAATAGCATGACTAGCCATTCTAAAAATCTATCTAGAGTCCTAAACACAGTCTTATCAATTCCATCCTCAGCCATCCTAAGCTGATGGAATCCGGTAGCTAGATCAAAAGAAAACAGATGCTCCTACAAGCTGATCAAACAAATCATCGATCCTTGGTAACGGTTGTCTATTCTTCTCACGATAATCAACACATAAGCGAAGCAAACTGTCCACATTAGTAACGAATACTACTGGAGCACCCTACTTGAAAATGCTTCGTCTCAGGAAGTTCTTCTCAAGCAGCTCCTTGACTTGCTTTCTTAACTCTCATCTCGTGAGGTCATGTGCCTAACCGGCCATGAAACTGGCTTGGTATTACCAACCAGATAATGCGGAAATCTATCCCACGTCTAGGGGTAACCCCTTTACTTCCCCCAAGATATCAGGATATTCTCGGACCACCCTCACCGATTGCAAACTATCGATAGACGAGTCGAGGGATTTCAAGATAACATAACATGACGGGACCCATAGGGTTACTAGAAATTTCTAGGGTATTACCGAGGCGGATCATGAGCCTCACAACCCTACATACAAAAACCAAGAATGGCTCCAAAACAGGACAACCATTCCATGCCCAAAACCAACCCATATCCCCTGAAACCGAGAATATAAACATCCCACGAGAATTCTATACTCAAGATAGAAATTTTCAAATCCACTCAGACCACAAACAAACGGGCAGAACCCCCAATTGGATTTGAAACACATACGGGATCATCAACTAGACTAGTACTTAGGTGCAAACTTTCAACTAGATCAGATGAAATAAAACTATGCGATGTGCCAGAATCAAACAAAGTTCGAACAGGGAAAATCAGAAAATGTAAACAAGACCTTCAATAGAGACACTACCTCTATCATGAGCTGGAAGAACGGGGTTGAGGGGATGAACTCGCCCTCCAGATAGTTCTGCACACTGAGTCTGGCCTTGCCCTTGTTTCCTCAGGCAATCCTTGCTGAAATGTCCAAACTCACCACAATGAAAGCATTCGCCCCGCTTTCTCTTCTTCTTCCTACATTCCCTGGATATATGTCCAACTTTACCACAGAAGTTGCATTTCCTATTCTCTCTTGGCTTGTCCTTGCGGTTGTTGTTATCCTTGCCTCGTTTCCCGGAATTTACCTTCTCGCCTTGAGACTCATTCGCCTTGACCTCTTTCCTGTCATTATTATCTTCTTCTTGAAGTAGGGCCATATTCACCAAATTCTCGAAAGTCGCCCCCAAGGGTATATGAGACATGGCCAAACCATGTAATGGCTCGTTTAATCCTAGAGCAAAGTGTAGGGCCTTCTTCTGAACTGTATTAACCAAGTCTAAATCGACCCGAGCCAGTTGATTAAACTTATCTATGTATTCCCTAATGGTCATGTCCCCTTGCTTCAGTGATAAGAACCTCAGTCCAAACCTTCCTCTAAAATCATCCCAAGTCTCAATTGGCCTAGTAGCGGTGGTGACTACCCACCAACGTGCAGCTTCTTCCTTTAGCAACCATACTGCTAATAAAACCTTCCTGCGGTCACCTATATCAAAGGTGGCTAAAAGATCTTCGGTCTCTTTCAACCAATTCCTTGCCTCTACAAAAGTCTCTGTTCCACTAAAATTCTTGCCACCCATCATCTTAAAGTTCTTACAAGTTTCCGCAAAATCCGCTTGTGGAGGCTGAGGGAGAAGAGGAACATCAGCTACGGAAGGAGGAGGAGGAACAGCGGCCTTGACTGGAAAGACAACATTAGAGACACCCGGGACCGGTGCCGTGATTTCCAAGTACCGACGAAACCAATCGGGTATTGTTACCCCTTCGGGTAAGATGAGATTATCAGACATGCTGGAAACGGAAAGAAAAGAGTTCAAACGAGGGGTCAAAGGATAGTGCTAATGGCTTTTGGGGAATAGTCTTTAAAAATAACTAGACTTTTCTTTGGAAAATACTTAATACTTGGTTTTGAAAATAGTTTTTCAAAAGTTTTAAAAACCTTTTTATCCCTTCTCGTAAACCATATGCTCTGATACCAAATGTAACACCCCACCTCCGCCAGGGTGGCTCTTGCAAGCAACTCTGACTTTAGTGGGGCGTTTTAAAACAAGGTAAACATGCATAATGATATAACAAGGCAGGACATGACATATATATATGTAAATAAACAGAGTAAGTAGATAAAACAGCGGAAGATTTTTAAACCATTTCATAACACAAGTCTGGTACATCAAAATGTCAATTTCCCAAAATTACAAGTCTAGATAAAAACATCATCTGATAAACTGAAATACATAAGTACTATCCCCAAATAAGAGTGATAAACCATAGCGGGCTCAATATCCAAACGTACATGAGCTAATCCAGCAAGCAAGCTAAGCGATCCAGGCTAAGCACCAATGTTCCCACCCTGAGAACCGGGGGGGGGGGGAAACGGAAGAAAAGAAGCGAAAGAAAACAGGTCAGTCAAAAAGACTGGTAAGCCCTACTACGATCAGTCTATAAACTAATAAAGTTAACATCATGATGGAAACTGAGATGAACATACTGGCAATAGATAAAGGTGTCATCACATAAGGAAGATTAAGCTTTGCACCACAGTGTACTAGCAAACTAACATAATGGGTATTGATCCCTCAGCCCAAACTTTGGCCCAATAATATGAGGTGACCTTAATACAAGGTCCAGCCCAACGGTCTAGTCGATCGGCTCCCTATAAACCTAACACGTCCAGTGTTGATGTCCATACGGCCCACATATGGTTGTAGTCAGACTGTGCTGGGTCCACCTTCGGGTGTATCAAGCCCTCGGGTGTCAACCCCAGACACTGAAGCAATAATGCACAGTCTAAACCTACTGGTACCCGTGCCTCGAGTTTGTCCAACACCGGACTACGTGCACGTCCGTAGCCCGCCTGGACCCGCACCGCTGTACCACTCAGCCATCGCTTTTGGTCGCTTACATCCGTCCAGTAATCGTGCCCCGCCCTAGCCTAGCCTCTAGGGTTGTGAATGATACCAAACTGGGATTACCGCTGGAACAGACCACGCTGCTAGGGTTTTCTAAGAGGGTTAAGTGTGATTTAACCCTTCACTAATCATGGATTAAATTGGTTAAGTGTAACCGACAGTTCACAACTTAACCCCATTTCAATCCCTCGAACCCCCAAATGGATTAAATTGGTTAAGTGGAACTTTCCAATCCTCGAATCCCCAAATGGATTAAATTGGTTAAGTGTAACTTAACCCCATTCCAATCCTCGAATCCCCAAATGGATTAAATTGGTTAAGTGTAACTTAACCCCATTTCAATCCCTCGAATCCCCAAATTGGTTAAGTATTAGTGGACCCTGACTTAACCCTAATCATGAGGCATTAATTAATTTAATGCACCTTAACCTCTCACATTAGACCTTGTTGTGGTTACTAGTTAGGCCGGGCGGGTCCGGGTAGGTTTACACCACAACTTAGTCTAACCTCGGGTTTTGGCACCATATGACCAACTTCTCACATTGGGTCCTATTGTTTGTAGCCACTAGTTAAGCCGGTAGGTTCCGGGTAGAATTACGCTACAAACTCAACCCAACCTCGAGTTGGCCACACTTATGTTTTCTAAGTGTCATGTCCACTTTATTTTCAAAAACATAATTACAAGTTTAACAATTACTTGGGTAGACCTAACTTAATAGGTAAATTCCCAAGGGGTAGACCTAACTTAATAGGTAAATTCCCAATCTTATATTTTCATGTAATTTAAGTTTTTCCCCAAACCCCCCAACGTCATCCCATCGCTTACATATTCGTCATAACGCATAAAGGATAGGAAGAGGGAACTTGGCACAACATACATGATGAATCTTACATATCATAATAAACATGCATAACATGTTGGACTTGCATAACTTAGCATAGTGAACTTGCATAAACATGCATAACTTGTCAAACTTGCAAATCATGGCATAGTGAACTTGCATAAACATGCATAACTTGTTAAACTTGCAAATCATGGCATAGTGAACTTGCATAAACATGCATAACTTGTTAAACTTGCAAATCATGGCATAGTGAACTTGCATAAACATGCATAACTTGTTAAACTTGCAAATCATGGCATAGTGAACTTGCATAAACATGCATAACTTGTTAAACTTGCAAATCATGGCATAGTGAACTCGCATAAACATGCATAACTTATCAAACATGTGTAACATGGCATAGTGAACTCGCATAAGCATGCATAACTTATTAAACATGCATAAATCCCAACTTTCATCACATATTAACTTTAGAGTTTCTAAAATGAAGGTAAGAGGGCTTACAAATATTATGAAGACACAAATCTACTAATAAAGATTGAGAAGCCCTTTATGCAAGCATATAAAAACCCAAAACAAAGCTCCAATTAACAAAAATCCCAAAAACTCTAGCTTAGCAAATAAAGCTTGCAACTTGATGATGTATGCAAGCTAATGATCATTCATACAACTTAGAAATGCTTGTATGAACATCAAAATCTTCATAGGAATGATTTTTGAAGAGGATGGAGGCTAGGGTTTTTAAGTGGAGGCCATTTGAGAAATCAATTTGACATAGTTTGGTTGCTAGAATGAATAATGGGGTTTTAGGGTAGGATTAGGGTCTTATTTATAGATTAGGCTAGTGTTTTAGGCCCTTAGATTAACCCTAAATTAGATTAGGACCCTTGGATTTCGGAGCCTTCCAGAAACCAGCCCTAAGACCAAGCCCAAACCCCAAACTGGTGCACCCAACCACAGAACTCTCTAGAAACTGTGCAGGTTTTCTGGCTCGACACGGGCGCACTTCCCAAGTGCGCCAGTGTAAAAATGTATTGGCGCACTTCACAAGTGCGCCAGTGCATTTATTGTGTTGGCGCACTTCACAAGTGCGCCAGTGCATTCTGGCTAGTTTTCGGGTTTTTCTGCCAAACTTCGTTCGTCCATATCTTCTTCATACAGACTCCGATTTTCGAAAACTCAGACTCTATTTCGCGTATTTTTCCGAGACGAACGCAATGGCATAGCCCGTTTCCCTTGATTCAGATTATAGAATTAAATTCTGCCTCAATTTATGTTATAACAGGTTATTGAAAATACGGGTTGTTACATTCTCCCCTCCTTAAGGGATTTCGTCCCCGAAATCTTCAAGTTAGGAAGAACGTATCCTACCATCCAACATCCATCTACTCAAAACATCATCCACGAGCAATCATTGTCCTTACAAGATTCTAAATGCTGGATGAACATATGCAAAGGTGTGTGTATATGTACTTATCTAATGCGAATATCATCCATGCAAATTATGTTAGTGAAATGAATCCATATGTATGCAATTCCTAACATAATGAATATCATCTATATGTGTGCACATCACATACATCCATATGCAACATCCATGTGATAACACAAAAATTTTCATCCATGAATAAGCATAAACACTCATGCACATGCAATATGAGGAGTGTGTGAGCCGATCTAGTGCCTAATCGTGTATAATGCATCCACGAGTAACCACTTGCAAACACTTGCAACCACTTGCAACCATCAAGCATAACATGTTTCAAACACATGTTTCAACCAAAGGGTTTCTACCTAAGATTCCCAGGACAAGATTAACACGATAAACTAGATAAACAAGACAAACATGGATAGCAAAAGATATGCTAAAGAGATCGGGAGGATAAGCAAGATAAACTCCTTTTTGGATTACAAGAAATCCATTCAAACTCTGACATATAGTACTAACCGATGAGTCATAACCCCCTTATGGAGTTTACAACAGAAATAAGATCGAGAATGGGACCGAGAGGATATATACAAAAGATAACTTGCAAACAAGCTCCACAGGAAAACAAGGATCAAGGATGCACTCTTAAAAAAAAGAGATATGATGCGCGTATCTAGTCTTTACTCTTCTTAGTCACGTTTCCTTGAGCTTAACTCCACTGTGCTTTGACCGTCTTTTACTTCATGATTTCTTGGCTTCCTAACTCCTATTTCCCAAATTCGAGTTGGAACTCATTTTATTATCGCCTCTCGTCTTCCTTTTCCACTTATTCTTCTTTCTGTATACTTGGCTTAAACATAACCAGGACCTCATGGATTCGTGCAAGCTCTCCAAAATTCACTAGTGAATCCTGGATCTCGTCCACTACTATAAAGTATTCCACGCAGCAGAACTTTTCTTGAAAATACCAATCCACGTTGCCAATTCCCCTTATAAACGTGATTTTCTATAACTTATGCTTAATCGAAATGAACCTTCCGCCTGTGAGTGATAGGCCATACCTAGATTCAGTTGCCTACCCATGGTTTCCTGCAGGTTATTTCAAAACTGGCCAACTTCTTGAGGGTAAACCGTTGCTAACCATGATGCAGTCCTCTCGCTCTTCACCGGACTGAAATGAGCACTCTTCGTGAGTCTTCCTATTATGACCCACATACCCGTATTCCCTTTCTTTGATCTAGGTAGTTCATCCACATAGTCTATCGAGATGTTTTCACACTTCCCTTGCGGAACCTCCAATGGAGGTAATGGCCCGCCGGGCTTCTATGACTTGGCCTTAACCTGGTGGCACAACATGCATCCTGAGACCAACTCGCCACCTCCTCGAGTGATGCGCATCTTCAAGAACCTTCTTTACCAAGTCTTCCACTCGAGGAACACATAATCTCTCATCGCGCCTTAGTCATCCCTTGTCATCTATAATATATCTAGCGAGGTGACTTAACATCTCGCCTCGAATCAACTGGTCCATGTTCTTGACTAACTGCGGGTCTTCTTCCTGTGAAACCCCCTTCCAGAAGAGTAAGTCTAAGCTCAGGGAATGCTAGCCAAACGGAGAAAGCTTCTTACTTCAATTGCCCTCCTCAGAGTTTTCCGGTCTTAAACCGCAACCACTTTAGCGGAATCCACCGCTAAGCCTTACTTAGGAACTATGTGCCCAAGAAATCCAACTTCTTTCCTCCAAAGTGACATTTGTAGAACTTGACCTTCAACTGGTGGCTCTAAGCGTATCCATCACCTCCTTGAGATGTCTAGCATACTCTTCCTCATTCTTTTAAGGAGATCAAAATATCGTCTACGACGACCACGACAAACTTGTTCAAGGACTCCCTAAACACCCTACCCATCAAGTTCACGTAATATGCGGGTGCATTAGTCAAACCAAATAGCATGACTAGCCATTCTAAAAATCTATCTAGAGTCCTAAACGCAGTCTTATCAATTCCATCCTCAGCCATCCTAAGCTGATGGAATCCGGTAGCTAGATCAAAAGAAAACAGATGCTCCTACAAGCTGATCAAACAAATCATCGATCCTTGGTAACGGTTGTCTATTCTTCTCACGATAATCAACACATAAGCGAAGCAAACTGTCCACATTAGTAACGAATACTACTGGAGCACCCTACTCGAAAATGCTTCGTCTCAGGAAGTTCTTCTCAAGCAGCTCCTTGACTTGCTTTCTTAACTCTCATCTCGTGAGGTCATGTGCCTAACCGGCCACGAAACTGGCTTGGTATTACCAACCAGATAATGCGGAAATCTATCCCACGTCTAGGGGTAACCCCTTTACTTCCCCCAAGATATCAGGATATTCTCGGACCACCCTCACCGATTGCAAACTATCGATAGACGAGTCGAGGGATTTCAAGATAACATAACATGACGGGACCCATAGGGTTTCTAGAAATTTCTAGGGTATTACCGAGGCGGATCATGAGCCTCACAACCCTACATACAAAAACCAAGAATGGCTCCAAAACAGGACAACCATTCCATGCCCAAAACCAACCCATATCCCCTGAAACCGAGAATATAAACATCCCACGAGAATTCTATACTCAAGATAGAAATTTTCAAATCCACTCAGACCACAGACAAACGGGCAGAACCCCCAATTGGATTTGAAACACATACGGGATCATCAACTAGACTAGTACTTAGGTGCAAACTTTCAACTAGATCAGATGAAATAAAACTATGCGATGTGCCAGAATCAAACAAAGTTCGAACAGGGAAAATCAGAAAATGTAAACAAGACCTTCAATAGAGACACTACCTCTATCATGAGCTGGAAGAACGGGGTTGAGGGGATGAACTCGCCCTCCAGATAGTTCTGCACACTGAGTCTGGCCTTGCCCTTGTTTCCTCGGGCAATCCTTGCTGAAATGTCCAAACTCACCACAATGAAAGCATTCGCCCCGCTTTCTCTTCTTCTTCCTACATTCCCTGGATATATGTCCAACTTTACCACAGAAGTTGCATTTCCTATTCTCTCTTGGCTTGTCCTTGCGGTTGTTGTTATCCTTGCCTCATTTCTCGGAATTTACCTTCTCGCCTTGAGACTCATTCGCCTTGACCTCTTTCCTGTCATTATTATCTTCTTCTTGAAGTAGGGCCATATTCACCAAATTCTCGAAAGTCGCCCCCAAGGGTATATGAGACATGGCCAAACCATGTAATGGCTCGTTTAATCCTAGAGCAAAGTGTAGGGCCTTCTTCTGAACTGTATTAACCAAGTCTAAATCGACCCGAGCCAGTTGATTAAACTTATCTATGTATTCCCTAATGGTCATGTCCCCTTGCTTCAGTGATAAGAACCTCAGTCCAAACCTTCCTCTAAAATCATCCCAAGTCTCAATTGGCCTAGTAGCGGTGGTGACTACCCACCAACGTGCAGCTTCTTCCTTTAGCAACCATACTGCTAATAAAACCTTCCTGCGGTCACCTATATCAAAGGTGGCTAAAAGATCTTCGGTCTCTTTCAACCAATTCCTTGCCTCTACAAAAGACTCTGTTCCACTAAAATTCTTGCCACCCATCATCTTAAAGTTCTTACAAGTTTCCGCAAAATCCGCTTGTGGAGGCTGAGGGAGAAGAGGAACATCAGCTACGGAAGGAGGAGGAGGAACAGCGGCCTTGACTGGAAAGACAACATTAGAGACACCCGGGATCGGTGCCGTGATTTCCAAGTACCGACGAAACCAATCGGGTATTGTTACCCCTTCGGGTAAGATGAGATTATCAGACATGCTGGAAACGGAAAGAAAAGAGTTCAAACGAGGGGTCAAAGGATAGTGCTAATGGCTTTTGGGGAATAGTCTTTAAAAATAACTAGACTTTTCTTTGGAAAATACTTAATACTTGGTTTTGAAAATAGTTTTTCAAAAGTTTTAAAAACCTTTTTATCCCTTCTCGTAAACCATATGCTCTGATACCAAATGTAACACCCCACCTCCGCCAGGGTGGCTCTTGCAAGCAACTCTGACTTTAGTGGGGCGTTTTAAAACAAGGTAAACATGCATAATGATATAACAAGGCAGGACATGACATATATATATGTAAATAAACAGAGTAAGTAGATAAAACAGCGGAAGATTTTTAAACCATTTCATAACACAAGTCTGGTACATCAAAATGTCAATTTTCCAAAATTACAAGTCTAGATAAAAACATCATCTGATAAACTGAAATACATAAGTACTATCCCCAAATAAGAGTGATAAACCATAGCGGGCTCAATATCCAAACGTACATGAGCTAATCCAGCAAGCAAGCTAAGCGATCCAGGCTAAGCACCAATGTTCCCACCCTGAGAACCTTGGGGGGGGGGGGAACGGAAGAAAAGAAGCGAAAGAAAACAGGTCAGTCAAAAAGACTGGTAAGCCCTACTACGATCAGTCTATAAACTAATAAAGTTAACATCATGATGGAAACTGAAATGAACATACTGGCAATAGATAAAGGTGTCATCACATAAGGAAGATTAAGCTTTGCACCACAGTGTACTAGCAAACTAACATAATGGGTATTGATCCCTCAGCCCAAACTTTGGCCCAATAATATGAGGTGACCTTAATACAAGGTCCAGCCCAACGGTCTAGTCGATCGGCTCCCTATAAACCTAACACGTCCAGTGTTGATGTCCATACGACCCACATATGGTTGTAGTCAGACTGTGCTGGGTCAACCTTCGGGTGTATCAAGCCCTCGGGTGTCAACCCCAGACACTGAAGCAATAATGCACAGTCTAAACCTACTGGTACCCGTGCCTCGAGTTTGTCCAACACCGGACTACGTGCACGTCCGTAGCCCACCTGGACCCGCACCGCTGTACCACTCAGCCATCGCTTTTGGTCGCTTACATCCGTCCAGTAATCGTGCCCCGCCCTAGCCTAGCCTCTAGGGTTGTGAATGATACCAAACTGGGATTACTGCTGGAACAGACCACGCTGCTAGGGTTTTCTAAGAGGGTTAAGTGTGATTTAACCCTTCACTAATCATGGATTAAATTGGTTAAGTGTAACCGACAGTTCACAACTTAACCCCATTTCAATCCCTCGAACCCCCAAATGGATTAAATTGGTTAAGTGGAACTTAACCCCATTCCAATCCTCGAATCCCCAAATGGATTAAATTGGTTAAGTGTAACTTAACCCCATTCCAATCCTCGAATCCCCAAATGGATTAAATTGGTTAAGTGTAACTTAACCCCATTTCAATCCCTCGAATCCCCAAATTGGTTAAGTATTAGTGGACCCTGACTTAACCCTAATCATGAGGCATTAATTAATTTAATGCACCTTAACCTCTCACATTAGACCTTGTTGTGGTTACTAGTTAGGCCGGGCGGGTCCGGGTAGGTTTACACCACAACTTAGTCTAACCTCGGGTTTTGGCACCATATGACCAACTTCTCACATTGGGTCCTATTGTTTGTAGCCACTAGTTAAGCCGGTAGGTTCCGGGTAGAATTACGCTACAAACTCAACCCAACCTCGAGTTGGCCACACTTATGTTTTCTAAGTGTCATGTCCACTTTATTTTCAAAAACATAATTACAAGTTTAACAATTACTTGGGTAGACCTAACTTAATAGGCAAATTCCCAAGGGGTAGACCTAACTTAATAGGTAAATTCCCAATCTTATATTTTCATGTAATTTAAGTTTTTCCCCAAACCCCCCAACGTCATCCCATCGCTTACATATTCGTCATAACGCATAAAGGATAGGAAGAGGGAACTTGGCACAACATACATGATGAATCTTACATATCATAATAAACATGCATAACATGTTGGACTTGCATAACTTAGCATAGTGAACTTGCATAAACATGCATAACTTGTCAAACTTGCAAATCATGGCATAGTGAACTTGCATAAACATGCATAACTTGTTAAACTTGCAAATCATGGCATAGTGAACTTGCATAAACATGCATAACTTGTTAAACTTGCAAATCATGGCATAGTGAACTTGCATAAACATGCATAACTTGTTAAACTTGCAAATCATGGCATAGTGAACTTGCATAAACATGCATAACTTGTTAAACTTGCAAATCATGGCATAGTGAACTCGCATAAACATGCATAACTTATCAAACATGTGTAACATGGCATAGTGAACTCGCATAAGCATGCATAACTTATTAAACATGCATAAATCCCAACTTTCATCACATATTAACTTTAGAGTTTCTAAAATGAAGGTAAGAGGGCTTACAAATATTATGAAGACACAAATCTACTAATAAAGATTGAGAAGCCCTTTATGCAAGCATATAAAAACCCAAAACAAAGCTCCAATTAACAAAAATCCCAAAAACTCTAGCTTAGCAAATAAAGCTTGCAACTTGATGATGTATGCAAGCTAATGATCATTCATACAACTTAGAAATGCTTGTATGAACATCAAAATCTTCATAGGAATGATTTTTGAAGAGGATGGAGGCTAGGGTTTTTAAGTGGAGGCCATTTGAGAAATCAATTTGACATAGTTTGGTTGCTAGAATGAATAATGGGGTTTTAGGGTAGGATTAGGGTCTTATTTATAGATTAGGCTAGTGTTTTAGGCCCTTAGATTAACCCTAAATTAGATTAGGACCCTTGGATTTCGGAGCCTTCCAGAAACCAGCCCTAAGACCAAGCCCAAACCCCAAACTGGTGCACCCAACCACAGAACTCTCTAGAAACTGTGCAGGTTTTCTGGCTCGACACGGGCGCACTTCCCAAGTGCGCCAGTGTAAAAATGTATTGGCGCACTTCACAAGTGCGCCAGTGCATTTATTGTGTTGGCGCACTTCACAAGTGCGCCAGTGCATTCTGGCTAGTTTTCGGGTTTTTCTGCCAAACTTCGTTCGTCCATATCTTCTTCATACGGACTCCGATTTTCGAAAACTCAGACTCTATTTCGCGTATTTTTCCGAGACGAACGCAATGGCATAGCCCGTTTCCCTTGATTCAGATTATAGAATTAAATTCTGCCTCAATTTATGTTATAACAGGTTATTGAAAATACGGGTTGTTACAATGTGCATCATCCAAAATAGCCTTCTTCAAACCCTCCTCTTGCGGTACACAAAGTCTACCGTCTCTATGCAACCATCCCCTATCATCTATGGTGTATCTACCCAAATGGTTGGACGACTCCCCCCTTATAAGCTTCTCTACCAACTCAACCAACTGTGGGTCGTCTCGCTGAGCCTCGCCAATCCGTCCCAAAAGAGTAGGTCTAACCTCCAAGGATGCCAACAAACCAAGTACAAAGTCAACAGAAGGTCTGAAGTCGAACAAAGAAAGAAACTCCAAGCTTCGCCGTTCCACGAACAATGGACTCAAAGATAGCCTTTTTCTACTCAAGGCGTCCGCCACCACGTTACCCTTGCCAGGGGTATATGCTATCTCGAAATCATAGGATGCTAAGAACTCCATCCACCTTTGCTGTCTTAAGTTTAAATCCTTCTGAGAGAATAAGTACTTCAATGATTTATGGTCAATGAACAACTCGAATCTCTCACCAAGAAGATAATGGCGCCAAGACTTAAGTGCGAAAACAATCGCGGCCAACTCTAGATCATGGGTAGGGTAATTCTTCTCATGCACTCTCAATTGCCTCAATCCATAGGCTATTACCCTTCCCTCCTGCATCAAGACTGCGCCTAATCCTGTCCCACAAGCATCGGTATAAACAACAAACGGCTTACTCCCATCTGGAAGCACTAAAACTGGAGCGGTGGTCAAAGCTCTCTTTAACCGTCGGAAAGCATCATCACAATCTACGTCCCATGAGAAAACCAGATTCTTCTTCGTCAAGCGGGTTAATGGGGCTGATATCTTCGCGAAGTCTTTGATGAACTTCCTATAATATCCTGCCAACCCCAAGAAACTTCTTACTTCGGTAGCATTTCTAGGAACTTTCCAATCCTGGATAGATACTATCTTTGCGGGATCCACAGCTATCCCTTCCTTAGAGACCACATGCCCTAAGAATCGCACTTCTCTTCTCCAAAAATGACATTTAGAGAATTTAGCTTTAAGACTATGTGCTCGAAGAGTCTCCAACACTTCTCTGAGATGTAAGGCATGCTCTTCTTCACTCTTGGAAAAGACCAAGATGTCATCCACAAAGACCACTACAAACCTATTCAGATACTCTCTGAACACTCTACTCATTAGATCAACAAAGTATGCAGGGGCGTTTGTCAACCCAAATGGCATCACAAGCCACTCATAAAAACCATCCGGAGTCCGGAAAGCAGTCTTCTCTATACTGTCCTCCGCCACTCTTAACTGATGAAACCCTGTAGCTAAGTCCATCTGCGAAAACACTGAGGCGCCAACCAACTGATCAAAGAGATCATCTATCCTCGGTAATGGGTGTCTATTCTTCTTCGTGAGCTTATTAAGTTCTCTATAATCCACACAAAGTCTGAGGGACCCATCCGCCTTCGTGGCAAACACTACTGGAGCTCCCCACTCCGATATACTTCGCCTTATGAACCCCTTCTCAAGCAACTCCCCTACTTGCTTATGAAGTTCTCTTCTCTCACGAGGAGCCATGTGGCGCACTGGCAAAGACACTGGTTTGGCATTATCCACCAAATAAATTCGGAAATCTATCTCCCGCTTCGGAGGCAAACCCTTCACCTCTTCAAACACATCCGGATATTCCCGGACCACTCTGACAGAACGCAAACTCTCGACCGAAGCATCGAGCGATTCAAGATAACTTAGCATAACAGATTCCATGGGATTACAAGAGATCTCGAGAGTGTTACCCAAGCGGGTCATAAGCCTAACAACTCTCCTTTCACAATCAAGAATGGCAACATTACTGGATAACCAGTCCATGCCCAAAATCAACCCATAGCCCGTGAAGCCCAAAACAAAAGCATCACATCTAAACTCAATGCTAAGTATAGAAATCTTCAAACCCAAACATATCATGGACAAATAAGTGGAGCCCCCAATTGGGTTTGAAACAACCAAGGGATCATCAACTAGACTGGTGTCTAAGTGCAGTGACTCAACTAACGATGATGAGATAAAAGAATGCGATGCGCCAGAGTCAAACAAAGTACGGACTGGATGATCAAACAGAAAAACCAGACTTTCAACGGAAATAGTTCTACCTCTCTGCTGAATCGGTGGAACTGAGAGAGCCTGAACTTGCCCCCCTGCCTGAGGTGGTGCCATAAGAGCTTGCACCTGTCCTCCTGAGATAGACCTCGTCTTCTGCCCCTTCTTTGGGCAGTCCTTCACAAGATGTCCTGCTTCACCACAATGAAAGCAACCGGTCTTCTTCTTTTTGCGACAATCCTTGCTGAGGTGGCCTAGGGTCCCACAATTGAAGCACTTCTTCTTCTTCTTCCCCTTGTCACCATTGCCTTTTCCACCCTTGCCTTGTTGTTGTTGTTGTTGCGGTTTCTTCTGATCCCCCTTCTTCTCTGGTGCCTTAGAACTCTTATCATCCTCATGCATAAGTGCCATGTAGACAAGCTTCTCAAAGGTGGCCCCAATAGGAATGTGAGTCATAGCTATTCCTTGCAATGGTTCGTTCAAGCCTCTAACGAACCTCAAAGCCTTCTTCTCCGGTGTATTCACCAACTCTATGCCAAACCTTGCTAATTGATTGAATTTGTTGACATATTCTTTCACCGTGAGATTCCCTTGCTTCAAATTCAAGAACTTCTCCATAAACAGATTCTCTTCCGCCCTTGAGAGAAACTTAGCCCCAAACCTTTGCTTAAAATCTGCCCAAGAGTCAACAGGGCGTTCTCCATTAGTGACCTCCCACCAGAATGAGGCCTCTCCCTTCATTAACCAAGCCGCCAACTTGACTTTCTTTCCCTCTTCCACTTCAAAGATATCTAGCAACTCTTCCACTTCCTTAAGCCAATCCCTAGCCTCTACGAAAGTCTCTGAACCTAGAAAAGGTTTTCCTCCTATGGCTTTGAACTCCTTGCAAATCTTAGCAAAATTATCCACTCTAGGCTGAGGAGGAGGAGCGGTTGCCTCTGGTGTAGTAGCATTGGCTGGACCCGCAGCCGCGGCCCTAGCCTCTTGTAACCTCCTATACCATAGTGGTATAACCAAGCCCTCCGGAATGTTAAGATCTTCAGCCATGCTGAAACGAAAGAGGAAAGATTCAAAAAGGGGATTCCGAAAGATAAAGATATGGCTATTGGGGATTATGCTTTTCTTTTTCAAAAACTTTTCTCTTAAAAGACATGTTTTTGAAAATACTTTTTCCAAAAATAATACCTTTACTATATTTTTTTTTTTTTAAAATATTTTTCTCAAAAATTTATCTGTTCCGGTAACCTTCAGCTCTGATACCACGTGTAACACCCCACTCCCGCTATGATCACTCACTAAGGGAATGCCATAGCATCGGTGGAGTATTTTAGTGAATATAGAACAGAAAAATTACAACAAGACAGATATAAATAGTACTTGAAATTTAAAACATCATCTCATAACAGCGGAAGTAAACATGTCTGGTTACATCATAAAACCACAATAAAAGTCAAGTACAATATCCATCAAAATAAAGAAGTACATAATCCCACTCTCTCATACAATAGCCAGGACAAAAGAAAAGATAACTGGGTAACTGGAGCTTTACATCTATCCAAGCTCCTAAAGACTGGAACAGCAATCCGATCAAGCTCCACTACTGCTAGGATCCACCGTAGGACCTGAGGGTTGGGAAAAAGATAAAAACAACGGGGTCAGACATAAGTCTGAGCGAGTCCTATAACTTTAACAATACAATCGTTAAAGTAACCAGAGAAGACATAAACTGATATACGGTAACTATTGGGGATGAATGGCTCCACTAAGCAGTCAACTACACTAAGACAAAAGATAAAGATGCATCTACCCCTCCAAAGGTAAATTACTAAACTGCACCACACCAGTCATTCCTAACTTAAAGGTTGATCCCACCCATGGACTTATAAAATTAACTTAATAGTTCTCGCGTACCCCTAGGTGACTAAGTAGACGCCACGGGGCCCTACAATCCACTAGGTGTACACACTACTCCCATTCGATCGGCTCCCTAACATAGATACCCGTGCTGGCCCCACCGTGGGGTGTACCATTCCCCAACGTGGCAACCTGATAAAATTAACGGTGCACGGCTTATATCTACACGATGCAACAACGTCTTATTTACCAGCCCGGGTCCACACACGCATATGAAACCCGTTGGTCATGCGTTGCCACCGCTAACCCATTTTGGCCTCTTATAGTCAAGCCCAATATGCGTGTCCCGTCACTCGACTAGAGTCGAGCCCACTAAGATACGTTTGGGATATTGGTTGAAATGGGCCCCCAGCACAAGCCATCCCCCTAAGCTTGGCCCACACACTAGTGTTTCCACTTAACCCTTTAATCATGTTTAATTACATGTTTCCTCTTGGTTAAGTATTTAATCATATTTTCTATTGGCAACCACTAGCAATTTCCACATACCACCCAAGGTACCCACTTAACCCCCATGCCCCACTACATGATTATCTGGTTAAGTGTTTCGTAATTGATTAACACTGTAACCGTGTAAAGGACCCCTCACATTGGACCGTTATTTGTAGATGCCTGGTTAAGCCGGTAGGTTCCGGGCAGTCTTACACTACAAACGGGTCCAACCTCGTGCCATTTACCCTTGTTACGTATTTAATTTATGATTAAGACCCCTCACATTGGACCGTCATTTGTAGATGCCTGGTTAAGCCGGTAAACTCCGGGCAGTCTTATACTACAAACGGGTCCAACCTCGTGTCTCAATCGATTAATTACTCCTAATTAATCACCCCCATAATTTGTGTTAATTATCATGTTTATTTTAGGAATATGGGTACACCTAACTTAATAGGCAAATTCCCAACCCTAAAGTGTGGGTACACCTAACTTAATAGGCAAATTCCCAACACATAGTATGGGTACACCTAACTTAATAGGCAAATTCCCATACTATGTTCATTTATTTTATGTTATGCATAATTATATTAATTTCACACAATCTTATTAACATATGTATTTAATTAACCCCATCGTTCCCACGTGATTTCGTTCTCATGACATAACACATATAAAAGGTGTCAACTTGCATATGTATGAACATGTTTCAAAGGTGCCATCTTGCATATTAACAAACACATAACTTGCATATGAACTTGCACAACATGTCACATAACTTGCATATAATCTTGTATAACATGTCACATAAACTTACATATTAACAAATGCATGACTTGCATATAATATGTCACATAACTTGCATAACATACTTGCATATAAACTCATAAACCTGCATATGAACTTGCATAACATACTTGCATATGAACTTATAAACTTGCATATGAACTTGCATAACATACTTGCATATGAACTCATAAACTTGCATATGAACTTGCATAACATACTTGCATATGAACTCATAAACTTGCATATGACCTTGCATAACATACTTGCATATGAACTCATAAACTTGCATATGAACTTGCATAACATACTTGCATATGAACTCATAAACTTGCATATGAACTTGCATAACATACTTGCATATGAACTCATAAACTTGCATAATTATCATACATGTAACTTGCATTTTATCATACATGTAACTTGCATATTAATCATATGATCACAAAACACAAAACTTGCATAACCCACATACATTAGCAACTAACATCATGTCATATGACTTAAAATCCATTAATCCCCAAACAAAACCATATGATCTCATCATATCTCATCTACTTAGTTTAGTAATTGATCATTAAAGTGATAGAAACTCACAACTAGCAAATTTGCCCTCCAAATGAAGAAGATTAAGATGCTTAGAATGGATTAGAGGTTGATTAGAGAGTGATTAGCTTGCAACCCTCTTCATAAATTAGTGGAGGCTCCTTCTAAGATTTAATTTGGCGGCATGTAGCCCTCAATTCTATTTTTAGTATGGATTAGGGTAGGTTTAGGGTGTATTTATAGATTAGGTGAGTGTTTTAGGCCCTTAGATTAACCCTAGATTAGATTAGGACCCTTAGATTTCGGAAATCTCTAGAACCCAGCCCAGCCCTAGCCAGAAAACCAGACCTGGTGCACCCAGTCCCTCTGGCTCGACACGCCGTGTCGACAGGCAAGTCGACCCCCCAGTCGACAGGCCTGTCGACAGCCCTGTCGACATGGCTAGGGCGGGAACTTTCCCGCCTGGCCCTGCTGGTTCTATTTTAAAATCTGAATTTGAATTTTCAAATCTGTTTTTAGCTTTGAATTTTCTGCAAACTTCATTGGGCCTTAACTGGGCCATACGGACTCCGATTTACAAAATTTCGGACTCTATTCTGCGTATTTTTCCGAGACGAACGCAATGACGCAGCCCGTTTCCCCCAATTCTCACATCTGAGATTATTTATTCTGCAATTAGTGAATTTTAGCATTAATCGAAATTCGGGGTGTTACAATGACTTTTTCTTAATCATTCAAAATTTTCTTTTGAATCACAAACTTCTTTCTGCAAAATATTATTATCAACTTTTAAAATCTCATATTCTTTAAATAAGTCTAATTTCTTTCTAATTGAAGTTTTGTTCTCCTTTTCAAGAGATAAAATTGAAGAAGTAGGATTATTTAAAGAATTTTCTAAAGATGTATTTTTATTTTTTAAAACATCTATTTCCTCCAAACTAACCATTATTTAAAACTTCCAACTGCTCATTTTCTTTTTATAGGAAATGTTTTTGGAAAACAAGTTCTTCTATGGTACTTTCAAAACATTTAATTTGTTTTAGCAAAAATTTATTTTCCTCTTTTAAATTATAAATTATCTTAGCTAAAGCAATTGTATTAATTGTAAAAAAAACAATCTTTTAATAATTCTTCATGTGCTAACAAAATATCTTTATATAATGAATCCACACATACCGATGGTGATCTGAGTATAGCCATGAAACATTTTTTTCTTGCTTCATTGATTCATCTTTATTGCTTTTCCTCTTTCTATTTCCCTGACTAAATCTTTTTGTAGCCATTTATTCTAGGATGTTGTTACAATCTCTAGAATCCTAAACTAAGGTACCAATTGAAAGTTTAAGTGGATCATGTGTGTTGTATATAATAAGTTATATCTATCGATATAAACTACTTAATATAGTAAAGAAGATAAATAAGAGTAATCACACCAGAGATTTTATACTGGTTCAGATCTCCCGTCGTACATCCAATACCGAAGCTCCCCTTTGATATTTCACTAACTAATTTCCCTCGCTTAGCATGAAGGAATAGACTTCAATACAAAAGAGTTTTTTTCGACAAGAGCATGTTTTAAAAAAATATGGATTTTGAATAATAGTACAATGATCTATCTATATCTCCTTGAGTGTTGTATACTTAATGGTGTATGAGAATATGGAAGTCCCAATGTGCATTTATTTTATATAATATCTTCGGTACACATATTTTTGAAATTAGAATGTGGCAACCTGACTTTGATCGTAACCTGCATGTAGCATGCTTGTTTGGAGGCTCGCATCTCTTTATGGGGGCCAAGGACCAGGTTTTTATAGATCTTGATTTTTCAACCACTCAATTTGGCCTTGCGTCCATTTATATAAAAGCATATACAAGCATTGTTTGAAAACAGGCGCAGTACAGTGGTAAGTGCATATGCCTTCCATCCATCAGTTCAGATTTCAATGCCCAGCTTTAACAATTTTGCGCATTTTACTTTTACCTTTCTTTTACATGTTGCTACTCAGCGTGCATTTTGCTTTAATGCCGTCTCCGGTTCAACATGCAAATGCAACTTTTATTTCCTTCTTTATCTTCATGCTCCTTCACTTCATTTTGCCTACTTGCTATTCATAGTAGTAGACATATAATAGTTCTTAAGCATCATCTTTTTGTTCCTTCACTTCATTTTGCTTACTTTTTAAGTATAATGTATTTATCCATAGTAGTAGGCATATAATAATTCCTGAGCGTCTGTGTTGACTGGAAATAACTCAATAAAAACATTAGTAGCAACGTCGTACAATTGTTATCATCAAAACATCAAAAACGTGTTTTCAACATAAAGTATTACTATATAAGGAAATAAGTCAGTTTCACCTGTATTTACTATGAGCGCCACTGACTTATCTGGAAGCAATGTTCTGATATTATCGAAAGTCACCTTTCGGTAGCGTTGGATACTTGAAATATCACAAGATGGTATAAGAAGTATTCAGGTTTCCGCCTTTTACCTTTCGGATGGGTTTTGGTTCTGTTACTTATATATTTTGAAAAAAAATCTCCTTAAGAGGTTTTAGCCTCCACCCTTTCGACATGGACGAAGGGGTGTCTTTAATAAGAAAGAACTGCTTTGTATAAAGAAATTTACACCTTTCGGGGGAATCAGAAGGAAGTCTAATTTTTTGGATTCCAGCTCTTGATTGCATGGATCGGGAAAGGGTACTTTTAGGGAAACTTTATGGTGCCGAAGAGGTTGACTTTGGAGTCAATGACAATTTATCTTATGTAGTCGGAAGGGCCCGCCTTTCGGAGATATTGGAATTTAACTTTGTATTTACACATGTTATTTGGTGGGTAACCATGAACACGACATTTGCATTTGTGTGAAAACTGGGGACACCAATGGATGAAATAAGGGGAAATAATTAACTTAAATGATAAAAGGATGATCTTTTAGTCCCATTGCTAGCGAGGGGTTACCTTGCAAAGCACGAGAGAGGGATCAGAAGTGGGAATGGTTTTGTTGCCTAGCAAGGAGTTGCCTTGAGATGCGCAGTGCGAAAACCAAGAAGTATTGGTTCTATTATTAGCAAGGGTACCTCACGAAGTAGGGAAGGGAACCGAAATAAAGAATGAAAATTATAGGGAATCAATAGAAACCGTTAGGATGAGAAATCGAAAATAACGGGGATGAGGAACCCATTGTGTGTTGCATATTAAATATTTATATTGTCATATATGTTATTGTAGCTTTCGAGCTAACCATTGAAGCAGGGGATAAAGGTTGGTTTCAGAGGCAATTTGGTACCAGCGAGGAGGAAAAACTCATTCTGCAATGCGACATGGTCTTGCTAGATGTCATGGCGTCGGGTATAATGGATTATTATTTACACCGGTTTTTTGACTTACCCAAATCTTTTGTTCCCCTTTAACTCTCGAGTGCTCACTTGAGTAGGCTAGAGGTTAAGGTCCTTCAGGTATCTTCTTCGAATAAACTTCCGAAGGTAAGCAGGAGGCTATATATAACTATTTAGGGGTTCCGCCATATGTTTTATCTTCTTTTACGTGTACCAGCAAAGTTGTAATTTCTTATATATTTAGACTTTGATCAACTGAGGGGGCATTGTCATATGTTGCTCTCGAAGTTTATTTTTGTAATAACTTATAATTTCTCTGAACGGGTTATAGGAAAGAAATGTATGAGCGAAATGATTATCAATGAATGTTTTATGAAGTTTTCATACTCCCGTGTATTCTAATGTTTTGGTTTATTAACATCGAGTTTTCTATCTCCGAAAGTCGACGCTAGAGATGGCTGCAACATCTATAGGATTAAGCTTCCGGTCTTGAAGAATGGGGTGTTCATATTTTCAAATTTGGTATTAGAGCATATGTTTATGCAAATTTAAAAGAATGTTTTCTTCATAAGGATTTTCTAATTAAAACCCAAAGATCAGAGAAATATTCTAGGGGATGAGATAATGAAATTATTACATATTTATATTTGTACTATATAAGTACATATATACTCCATAGTCTTATGGTCACTCTTCGGTATTTTACTAAAGTTTATCTACGGAAGAAGAAAGTAAGATGTGGGGAGAAGGAGTGCAAGACTGAATATTGATGGTGGAAGCACTAAAACCAATGAAAATGTTTTGCCTATAGAGGGAGAATATAACCGAAGGGCCAATGAGAACCAAGGTGCTGCAAACCAACTAGCGGATATAGGGAAATTGTTTCAGACTTTTATCCAGATATTACAAACTAGAGGCGTTGCTAGTCCCGGAGGAGTGAATCCCGGAGAGCAAGTTGGAAACAACTATGCGAAATTGAGCAGGGATTGTACTACCTTGGAAGGAAAGCCATTCCTTGGAACAGAGGATGCTACAGCTGTGGATACCTGGTTGTTGCATTGTGAAAGATTCTTCGAAGACTTAGGCTTGACCGATGAGGAAAAAAGAACACTGGCTTTGAGACAACTACATGGTAATGATTTACACTGGTGGAATGGTGTTATGGCTATGACACCAAACGAAGAAATAGCTTAGGAAAAATTCTGAAGGAGGCTTAGGGAAAGGTTTGTATAATAAGTTGCCCGGTCTTTGATGATGAGCAGGTTTGTTGATTTGAATCAAGGGGATATGACAGTGGCTGAGTATGCCACTATGTTTGATGAATTGTCTCATTATGCTTTGGGCTTTTATGGTAATGGTAAATTTACCATTACCATATCATTATTAGTCAATCGGTAATCATTTTTGATTGAAATTGTTATACCAGTTAAAAAGAATGGTAACGGTAAATTTGCAATTTTAAGATAAATTATCGGTAACATTTCTTCAATACCAGCTGTAATAGTAACTTTACCAATCAATTTAAAACATATGTATATTCATCTGATATGCTTTATTAAAGCATTTAGAACCAAATAAATAATCAAATTTAGTTCAATAATCAGGTGAAATAATTCCAGGTATACTTAGTTTCTTTTTAATTTATGTTTTTTTATTAGCTAACAATATTAATATAATAAAGATGCACCGTGCATAGATTACATGTCAAGTTACATATTTTGATAAGTATACAATAATTTACAATTACCAGTTTAACGGTTACCAAATTATCAGTATATTAGTCAATTGGTAATGATAATGGTAAGCAATTCTGGCTTACCAGTAGATATGGTACGGTAATGGTATTTGCCAAATGGTAATGGTAACCATTACCATAACAACCCTAGTTATGCTTGAGGGACAATTGACACTTTTGTTTTGAAGGATGAGAGATTCATCCAAGGGTTAAACTTTTATATACAAAGGGCAAAAATGCCTCATTTGCGAGACCCTAGTGATGTTGTTGTGAAGACAGTCATTTGTAATAAAGAGATGTTTACAGAAGGTGGGAACCAGGGCTATCACTATAGGAAAATGACATTCTTCAAGGGGGATCTTAGATAAAAGGAAATCCCAAGAAGAATAAGGTAGAAGTTGATTTAAGTTTCACTAGAAGGGTTACTATTCGACAGAGTGCATGGCAGCGGAAGCCAAAACCACTACCGGGAAGCTGAATGTCAGGTGCTTTAATTGAAATCAGCTTGGGTACTGTAAGGACAAATGTCTAGAAACAACCAAGGATAAAGTAATGGTTGTGGAACTTTCATAACCATCATCTTCCAAACCTTTTGCTATGGAAAAAGGGAAGACGTTGTTGATAGGTGTATCGTATTCATTTATCTATGGATGTATGGTATTTAAATTGTCTTTGGAACCATCATACCTTGTTGCTTCCTTTAGGGTGGCTAATCTTATCTGAGGGTACACAATTATGGGATTGGATGAAATAACCTATAATTTCAGTTGTTAAGTTATACATTTGTTTGTAACTTGTATGTGTTTGATTTCTAGGGTTTCAGAATTATTTTGGGTATGGATTTGTTGAGTTATTATGATGCAAGAATATTGTGTCGAAGCAGAGAAGTATAATTGAAACCTCCCGATAGCAATGACAAGATTGTGTTCTTGGTCGAAAGAGCTATTCTACATATGTTTCCATGGATGAATGCTCTGAAATTAGAGGATGATATAAGTAGCGGTTCTGTTGTTAAGGAATTTGCTGACTTCTTCAAACCCATGGAAGAATTGCCACCGAAAATAGCTACTGGGTTCCAGATCGACCTTGTGCCAGGAGCTGAGCCAGTGAGTAGGCTAACAAGATAAATGATCCCTTCGGATATAAAAGAGTTGAAGGTGCAACTTGTTAAGTTAGAAGGTAAAAGCTTCTTTTATCCAAATAGTTCGCCTTGGGGTGCATTGGCAGTATTTGTAAAGAATCCCAATGGATCGTTGAGAATGTGTATTGATTACCAAAAGCACAATGAAAAATAAGTATCATTTGCCTCATATTGATGATCAAGATAAGTTGAGCGAAGCAAAAGAATTTTCTCAATTGGATTTGGCTATGGGGTTTCATCGGCCGAGGGTAGCAGAAAAGAGTGTTCCTTAACAATGTTTCATACCCGATATGGATCATACAAATGGATGGTTATGCAATTTGGATTAAGGAACGCTCCAGCTTTCTTTGTGGATTTGATGAACCGGATTTTTTGGGAACACTTAGACATATTTGTGTTGGTTTTACTCACCTTTGGATAGTACTGGTGACTTTGCAGAAGCACCAATTAAATACCAAGTTTTCTAAGTGTCATATTTGAAAAAGGAAAGTGAAGTTCGTTGGTCACGTGGTTTCGGGAGAAGTACTATTGATAAATCTAGCTAAGACTGATGCTATCGTTAGTTGAAAGAGGCTTGGAAGTTTTTATGAAGCTCCAAAGACTTCTGGGATTGGTTGGATACTATCGAAGGTTTAACAAGGACTTCTCGCGGATAGAAACACTGCTCATTAAGCTAAACAAGAAGGATGTTAAGTTTGTTTGGTCTGATAGGTATGAGGAAGCATTCCAGGATTTGAAACGCTTATTGACTAATTCTCTTATGTTAGTAGTAACGAAAGGAAAGAAAAATTTGGTTTTTCACGTTGATACTTATGGAACAGGGTTAGGTGTTGTCCTTATGCATAAAGGAAGGGCTATTGCTTAGGCTTTCTGGCAGCTAAGACCTCATGAAGTCTGGTACCCAACTTATAATCTTGAGTTAGCTGATGTTGCTTTTTCCTTGAAGATTTGGAGGTCATTACTTATTAGCTGAAAGGTTCGAGTTGGTTACAGGCTACACGTCTTTGAGATATTTTTTTTCTCTCAAAAGGAATTAATATACGACATCAAAGAAGGTTGAAGTACTTGGCAACTTATGACTTCGACATAGAGTACATTAGGAGAGAGAATAAGGTTATTGGTGCCTTTAATAGAAAACACCAAGGGATGGTGTCGGCTATGCTGAACGAATGGAGAAACTTAGAAGCATTAGTCCATGTAATGTGAAGATCAGGTCAATAACAAGTTCTAGCGGGAGCACACTGATGATGTCATGATCAAAAGTTTGACTAGCTTTGATAGAGAAGACTGCTTATAGGCAGGAAGAGGATCCTATGTTGGCCGAAAGGGCTAGAGATCTCATACTCGAATCAAAAGGGAATAGCCTTAGAGAGCTTTCGCACTTGACCGGAATCGTTGGTTACATAGGAACAGAAGGTTATGTGTTCTGAAGGTTAGTGATCTGAGAAGGGAAGTTCTTAGAGATTGTCATCGTTCTAAGTTCATGCTATATTCTAGAGGAACCAAGATGTACCGTGACATGAAGAAAGCTTCTTCTAAGATGGCATAGATAATGATGTTTGCTTATGGGTGAAGCAGTGTGTGAACTTCCAACAGGTGAAAGCCAAACATTGGAATCCTAGTAGTTTGTTACGACCATTAAATATTCGATTTTGGAATTGGTCTTTAATATCCATGGATTTCGTTGATGGTCTGTCGAGATCAAGAGAGGGGACAAAAGCATTTGGGTTGTTATGGATAAACTAACTAAGAGTGCCCATTTCATTTCCGTGAAGTCTACTAGGGCGGCACCGGTTTCTGAGTTATTCATGAATATATAGTAAGGCTTTCATGGAGTTTCTAGTAATATCGTAAGTGACAAGGATCCATTATTTACGAGTATGCTTTGGAAAAGTTTGTAGAAGATAGTAGAGACGATGCTTAAAATGAGTACATCTTATCACCTGCAGACAGATGGATAAACCGAAAGGGTAAATAAAATATTGGAAGATTTTTTGAAAGCTTTTTGTTCTGGATTTTGATGGTTTTTGGGAGGGCCATTTGCATTTGGTGGAATTTTCCTATAATAACGTCTTTCATCCTACTATCGGAATAATGCCTTTCATCAAAGCTTTATACGGAAGACCTGTAAATCACAATCGTGTTGGTTAGAGACAGACGGCAAGCTAGTTCTTGGTCCAGAATTAGTGAGAGAAGCCATTGAGAAAAATGAGATCATTCGAGGTTAGATGACAAAAGCTCAATTCAAGAAGAATAGCTACGCAGATAAAAGCGTAAGGATTTGGGATTCTCTATTGGAGAAAGGGTTTTCATCAAGGTATCACCAATGAGAGGTGCGTTCCATTTCAGAAAAGTAGTAAAGATTGCATCAACGTTTATTAGGCCTTTTACGATAGTAGAAAGAATTGGAAAGCTTTCCTAGTGGGTGGAGCTACCAGATAGACGAGCGAGAGTCCATAATGTGTTTCATGTATCACACTTATGGAAGTACGTACACGACCTGACTGTACCGTTGATCTGAAGGCTTTGGAAGAGTTGGTAGTAGAACCAGATTTGACTATCGTGGGGCAACCATTTCTTGTTATGGTTAGAGACGAAAGGAAGTTGAGAAGTAAGAAAGTCAAATTGATCAAAGTTCGGTGAGGCGCCGATGAATGGGACTGTACTTGGGAGATGGAAGACGGGATTATAGGGGCTTTTCTTAATTTTATTTCAATATGATCTATATTTCTTTATAGAGTAGTTACTAATGGGGTATGCTAATATATGCTTGCGATAGCATTACTTGCTAGATTGTTATGATTGCTTCGCTTATTTAGTCTTTGACTGAATTTTAGGGAAGAAATTCATTTAAGGAAAGGCGGATGCAATACCCCTAAGTTAGATAACATTACTCATTAATTTAATTAGTTAAATTAAATGTAAGTAATGTGGTTAAGGAGGAAATGATTTTTATATTTACTAAATTAACTAGCAGGTCGGCCTTAGAAACAAATCAACTAAAATATGCATAAGGAATGGCATATGAGAGGAGAAAGCGGTGAACTTTTGGCCCTTATATATATATCATATCCTACCACCTTTGTTTCACTTTTCATTCATTTTCTTAAAACCTAAAGAAAATAAGGAGGTCAACCATTAAAGATAGGAAAGTAGACAAAGAAAGAAGAGCTAAGATCTAAAGCTTGGAAACCACATCAACAAATCTCACAGCCTCTATTAATCAAGGTGAATAATATTCTTACCTTTATGTTTTAGTTATTGGGCTATATCCAAAAAGGTTGTATATGTTCATGATGTATTTCTATGAAAGAAATGATGTTATTTGGTAGCTAATCGATAACTATATTTGATATGATTTATGTGTTTAATATACATGAAAATGGATGGATTTTGGGTTAAAGCCTACAGGTAGAAATCTATGAATGCTGTGGAATTTTGGTACGATATTTGTTATACAATTTTGGAGATGGTTTTCAAATTTCATATTTTTCATGAATATATGAATTGGTTATGAATTTTCTAAGATTGAATTGCTTAGGAAAAGCTTATGTGTTAATTAAATTCATTAATATATCTGTATAAACATTTTACATTTAGCTGGTACAAAGTACTGTAAAAAGACTATATATAAATACTATTTTATTTGACAAACCAATAAGAATACGACAAGTATGGTGGAGTGGATATAACATATTACTCTATAAGGAAATAAGTCAGTTTTACCCGTATTTACTGCCGGTACCATTGCCTTATCTATAAGCAATGTTATGGTACTTTTGGAAGCTACCTTACAATATTGTTAGATACTTGAAATATCACAATTATGGTATAGGAAGTATTCAAGATTCTGCCTCTTACCTTTCAGATGGTTTTTGGTTCTATTACTTATATATTTTGAAAGTAACCGCTTCTCAAGAAGCTTTTGCCTCCATTCTTTTAGTAGGGACGACGGGGTGTCTTTTATAGGAAAGAACTACTTTATATAAAGATCTTTACACCTTTTAGGGGAGCTGAAAGGAAGTCTTATATATGGATGCTAAGTGTTGATTGATTGCTTGATTGCATGGATCCAGAAGAGGTACCATTCGAGGGAATTGTATGGTGCCGGTGAGGTTTCCTTTGGATTAAATGACATTTTGTTTTATGTAGTTGGAAAGGGCCGCCTTTCGAAGATATTGGTTTTTGAATTTGGTAGGCACCGTTGAAAGTTGCACTCGTTATTTGATGGGTAACCATAAACATGACATTTGTATTCGTGTGAAAATTAGGGGAACGATGTGAAATAAATTAGGGTAACTAATTAACTTAAATGACAAAGGGACGAGCTTTCGGTCAAGTTATTAGCGAGGGGTTACCTTATGAAGCATGAGAGGATAGATCGAAAAAGGGAATTGTTTTGTTGCCAAGCAAGGGGTTACCTTGAGATGCGCATTACGGAAATCAAGAAGTATTGGTTCCATTATTAGTAAGGGGGTACCTTACGAAGCAAGGAAGGGGAACCGAAATAAAGAATGAAAATGATGAGGGGTCATTAGAAACCATTAAGGTGGGGAATAAAAAATAACAGGAATAGGGAATCCACTATGTGTTACATGGTACATATTTATATTTTTCACATATGTTATTATGGCTTTCGTACTAACCATTGAAGCAGGGGTAAGGGTTGGTTTCGAAGGTAACTTGACTAGCATGGGGAAATCCGTTCCACAACGCAGCATGGTCCCGCTAGATGCCATGGCATTGGGCATAATTAATCATTAATTATTCACACCAATCTTTTGACTGACCTGAAATTTTTGTTCCCTTTTAACTCTCAAGCACTCATTTAAGTATGTCGAGGGTTAAGGTCTTTTAAATATATTCTTTGGATAAGTCTCATAAGGCGAGCAAGAGGCTATGTTTATTTTAAGAGTTCTGATATTTGTTTTGTCTTTTGTTATACGTATCGCCAAAGTTGTAATTGCCTATATATTTAGACTCTGATCAACCAAGAGGGCATCGTCATATGCTGCACTCGGAATTTATTTTGTAATAACTTATACTTTCTATGAATGGATTATACTAAAGGAATGTATAAATCAAATAATTATTAATGAATGTTTTGTGAAGTTTTTTCATATTCCCGTTCTTTTGATGTTATGGTTTATTAACATCCTGTTTTCTATCACCGGAAGCCAACAATAGAGATGATTGAAGCATCAGTAGGGTCGAGCTTCCGGCCTTGGAAAATGGGACGTCATAAGTAATGATCATATTAAATCGATTTCCCATAAATCAAAGGGCCATAGGCTTAGAATTGAGGTTAATTCATTTGGAGGTAAAAAGGGAACTCTGGACAACTTTTGGCACTTCTCTCATTTCATAACATAGTTGATTGTGTGCTTAGTCATCTGGGTCTAATAAAATCCATGTCCCGTGACTTTCCTAGCAAACTTAATGCTATGGGAATGGTCACCACATAATCCTTAATAAGCTCCACTTACCAACCGTTGTCCAATTCCCAAATCACGCATCATGGGTAGGGTGAGAGTATAGTTTTTTGAATAATATCCCATCCATGGTAGTTGTTGGCTAGCTTTTTTGACCAAGCCACCAAGGTTCACACATAAGAAGAGAGTATGAAGCTTTGTTCCTCTAGTTCATGAAAGGCCAGATCGCACCAGCGGATCGCACACACGGATCGCACCCCTCGGATCGCCAGCACAGAACGCGACCCGATCCGTCCATGGGAGCACGACCCGATCCGCACCTATGCCACCACCTCACTCCGATCCGATCCCCTGCTACGTGGCGAAGCTCCTGACTTGTTCAACCACGAACTGGTCTTCAGCGATCCGCAATCAATGGATCCAGCGACGCGTGTCCACAACTGTCACATTGACCATTTCTTCCTCATTGCTCGATCCGATCCGATATTCTCGGGATTTGCGCCACATGTGACCGCGATCTGCCTGACAGAATCAGCTATAAATAGCCCAGAGGCTGGCATTTTTCAGGATCTTTTGGCAGTATTGAGCACTGATTCCACCATTACTGTCATACCACTATTTCTTATCAGTTTTATTTCGAGATTATTGAGAGAAATCATAATTGTAAGAGTGAGTTTGAGAGAAATCGTTGGTTGTACTAGTATTCAAAGTATAATCAATAGCATATAAAGTGGACGTAGGCTCGTTAACGCCGAACCACTAAAAACCTTGTGTGTTCTCCGCTTTTTCCTCATTTTTCAGTTATAATTTTCTATGAATCAGAACAATTTGGGTGTTAGGTCCAAATTTTGATCTAATATTTTGGTGCTTTCACTGAGAGTTCAATTCTCAGCTTACCGGATTGCTATTCTAATATTTGGATTTGAAAGTCCGAAGAAAACAGCCCAAAAACTTCACTGTTCAGATTTCTGAAGATTCCAGCGACATCTGATATCATGGCTAGAAAGAAGTCTAAGGAAGTACGAGCTTCGCAAGCGAATGAGGCAATTGAAGAAAGTGTTCACGAGCGGGTCGAGATGGGTCTCGCAGATCGCGGGGACCAAGGCATGATCCGAACCGATCATGGCGTGACGATCCGAGCAGATGAGGGCGCCACGATCCAGGCTGATGAGGGCAGAGCGAACCAGACTGCTGAAGGGGTTGTCACACGATCCCATGACAACGCACCGAACCCTCTACCAAGCGTCACCACGAACCGAACCAAGGGTGGCGCAACGAGCCACCGACATCGATCCGCAGCGATCCGAAATGATGACCAGACTACAACTCGACCTGGAAAGGAGGTTATGGCTCACACTTCCCGTCCCGGTACCTCTGCTCGACCTGGTTCAAGTTCTCTGCGCATAAGAGAAAATGTTGATGATCAATATGACCCTTCTGCTCCCGTTACTGAGGGAGATCTTTCTCGCTTTTCTGAAATGTGGGAGAGGCTGTTTGATGAATTGGCTGCTCAAAGGCAGGAGAGCTCCGTGCTGCGACAGAACTTGACTGCTATGGATAGAAGGCTCAATGATCTTGCAAGGAAAAGGACGCCCCCAGTTCGTCCGCTCACCCCAGAGTACTCTTCTTCGTCAGAGGAATCGCCAAGACCTCCGCGGTGACCGTATGAGAGGCCTGAAAACATAGAGCAGCTCCGATTTGGAACCCTGCCATCACGGGAAGAAGAGGTACTGGGTGCAGGGCCCTCAAACCGCAATGTGAATAATCGTGCCGCAACTCCCAGAGCTCGAGGTGTGGACAGCCCTGTTGAGAATAGACTACCTCAGCCCCTTCGCCGTACAAATGCTCATGGTAACAGGGGGTAGCGAAGCCCAATCCGAGCCCCAGATTTCGTGGCTGCTCCTGGAAGGGAGATCAGAGAGTTCCACCGAGCAAGAAGCGTTGATCCCGAGCCTCCGCTGGCCAGTGCAAATGTTGCAGCTATGATCCATCAAATTCTGGCAGGTAACCGTGGACAACGGAATGAAGATTGGGGAATTGACCGCAGTCACACCCCTTTCACTGATGACATTTTAGATGCGACGTTCCCGAGGCGCTTCAACATGCCGCAGATGAACCGTTACGCGGGAAGATCTGATCCCATCCAACATCTGATGAGATATTCTTGGTCAATGACCGCTGCCGCAGCTTCTGACGCTGTCAAGTGCAAAGCATTTCCTATATTCCTGGAGGATGTAGCGTTATTATGGTTTACTCGCTTACCAGCAAGATCAATTTCCAGCTTCAGGGAGTTGAGTGAAAGGTTTGTGGAATAGTTCCGCATCTATGCACAAAGGACGAAGAGTGTGATTGACTTGTTCCTTGTCAAGCAACGACCAGGCGAGAGTTTGAGGGTGTATCTAGACCGTTTCAACCTAGCCGCTACTGAAGTCAAAGATCCTCATGAGCCAACTGTTGTGGCAGCCCTGATTGATGGGGTAGATAAAGACACCGAATTTGGGAGATACCTGGCCGGCAAGCCACCTCATACTAGAGAGTTATTCTACGAAAAAGCTAACGTGCACTTACGTCGGGAGGAGGTATATGCTAACCGGAAGGCAAAAATGGCAGATAAGGAGGAAATCCAGAGCAATGTCGCCATTAAGCAGACAGGACACAGCTCGGGGAAGGTCGAAGTTAATGTCGGAAACCGGAACCAGGGTGGTCGCCAGTCAGGAAACGACGATAATAACAGTAATGGCAATAACCGAAAAAGGAATCGAGGGAACGACTCCCAAAGAAGGACTCGTCCCAGGTCTTTTGAAAGTTATACGCCAATAAATGATACTTTGGAGAATATCTTCATGGATTCGTACAACGTCCTCCAAAATAAAAGGCCTCCTCCCAGAGAGTCGACGGAGAAAGAACGTGAGACGGGGAAGTTCTGTCTCTTCCATCAGATTCACGGCCACTCAACAAATGAATGTCGTCACCTAAGAGATGTGGTCGAGAAGCTTCTCCGAGAAGGAAAATTGGATGAATACAGAGTGACACCCAGAGACAGGGGGCAAGCCATACAGGCCCCAAATCAGAACTAGAATCAACCTGCTGTCAGGCCAACTGCCCAGCAAAAGGGAAAGGACCTTGTTATCAATACCATAATCGGAGGGCTTTATCTTGTCGGGCACGGTTCCAAGGCATTGGATCAGTATGTCAATGCGGCTAAGCAGCACCTCGAGGTAGGAGAGTGTAGCAACCCTGAGGACAATGTCCCGGTAAAGCAACAAAAGATGATGTCCGACGACGTCGTTTTCCGCGAACGAGAAAGCATTGGAGTCCATGCTCCGACCGAAGATCCATTTATAATCACAGTTCCTATTGGCCCGGCCACTATTCATAAAGTCTTGGTGGATAACGGGAGTTCCGTCAACATTCTTTTCAAAAAGACATTCGACCAGATGAATCTCGAGATAAAAGACTTGAAGCCCTGTGAGGGATGGATCCGTGGATTTAACGGAGCATCCACCGCTCCAATGGGATATGTAGAGCTACCAGTTACACTTGGGGAAGGAGAACGCCAGAGAGTGAGAATTCTTCCCTTCGTGGTTTTGGGTATTGAATCGCCCTATAATGCCTTCTTGGGCCGACCGGCCCTAGCAAAGTTCAGAGCCTGTATAGTCCCCTGGTGCTTGTTATTGAAGTTTCCTACAGAAGCTGGTGTTGGTATTGTCAGAGGAGATCAGGTTGCCGCACGAGCATGTTATATTGCAGAGCTAAAGCTACTCCGCAACGGAGGAGACATAGAAACCAAGGGCGCTTCTCCCCCGCAAGGGCGGAGACCTCATAGCAATTAAAGAGGATAACCGTAGGTGAGTCGCCCAGAGAGTTGCTCGAGGATATAGATCCCAGAGAGGACAAAGAACCTGGGGGCAGAATGGCGACTCCCAACGAGACAACTGTGGATGTACCGATCGATGATAGTGACCCAGAGAAGGTCCTTAAGATTGGATCCCAGTTAAATCCGAATTTAGCTAAAGAAATGACGGATTTATTGAAAGATAACTTGGATGTATTTGCTTGGACCCACGCAGACATGTGTGGAATATCTCCATCAATCATGAGTCGTTCATTAAGCATTAACCCTAAGCATCCTCCGGTAAAACAAAAAAGGCGAATGCTGGGTCCAGAGAGGTCCGCTGCCTTGAAAGAAGAGGTTGGAAAGCTAAAGAGTAATGGATTTATCAGAGACTCAACCTATCCAGACTGGATTTCAAATCCAGTTCTGGTAAAGAAGGCCAACGGGAAGTGGCGAACGTGTATCGATTTCTCGGATTTGAATAAAGGCTGCCCAAAAGACAGTTTTCCGTTACCCAGGATCGATCAGTTGGTGGACTCAACGGCGGGTCATGGACTTCTCTCCTTTATGGATGCTTATTCAGGATATAACCAGATTCCAATGCATGTTCCAGATCAAGAACACACTAGCTTCATTACGGATCTGGGATTATACTGCTACGTGGTAATGCCCTTTGGCTTGAAGAACGCAGGCGCTACATATCAACGGTTAGTGAACAGAATGTTCTATAACCAGATTGGGAAAACAATGGAAGTATACGTCGACGACATGTTGGTTAAGTCCAGGCAATCCTCCAATCACACTACAGACTTGGCAGAGATGTTTGGCATTCTTCGAAAGTACGGGATGAAACTCAACCCAACGAAATGTTCATTCGGGGTCGCCTCCGGAAAATTCTTGGGATTCATCGCCAGTTCTCGCGGGATTGAGATTAATCCAGACCAGATCGCAGCAATCAGAGGCATTCAGGAGCCTAGGCAAATTAAAGATGTGCAAAGCCTTGCAGGGAAAGTAGCAGCGCTAAGCAGATTCATCTCCAGGGCTACGGACAAATGCATCCCATTCTTTGAATTGATAAAGCGAGGAAAACGCCACTTCAAATGGACGCCTGACTGCATAGAAGCATTTCAGAACCTGCTGAGTCACCTGGAGAAACCTCCGATATTATCTAAGCCGGTGGATCACGAGGACTTATTCGTGTACTTGGCAGTGTCGTCACACGCGATTAGCTCAGCATTGGTGAGAGAAGAAGATAAATTTCAAAGACCAGTGTATTACGTGAGCAAAAAATTGGCGGCAGCAGAGCGTAATTATCCAAGGATAGAAAAGTTGGCATATAGTTTGTTGATTGCCTCTAGAAAGCTTCGACATTATTTTCAGGCTCATCCCATCACCGTGTACACTGATCATCCACTCAAGCAAGTTCTACAGAGACCAGAAGCGTCTGGAAGACAACTCAAATGGAACATTAAGTTGAGTCAATTTGATCTGAACTTTCAGCCCCGACGGTCAATACGGGGGCAAGTGATAGCCGATTTCATAGCAGAGTTTACTGTCCCGGAGGAAGATATAGCGAACGAAGAAGCTGACCCACCAAAGTTACTTCTCGATCCCAGTGCCTGGAGATTGTATACTGATGGCGCTAGGAATGACAAGAGATCCGGCGCTGGAGTAGTGTTTGAAACTCCTGAGAAACGGCTGATATCCTATGCTATCCGGATGGAGTTTCACGCCACTAACAACGACTCCGAATATGAAGCCCTGATAGCCGGGCTAAGGATCGCAAAGGAGTTGGAAATCACAAAGCTGGACATATTTTGCGACTCCAAGTTAGTTGTAAACCAGGTCACTGGAAAATTCCAAGCCAAAAGCCCAAGATTGATTTTATACTTGGAGAAAGTGAAGGAGTTGCTGAACGGCTTCGATCACTACAGCATATCTCATATTCCGCGGTCAGAGAACCAACAGGCGGATAAGTTGGCGAAGATGGCTAGTTCCGACGATCCTGAAGAGACCGGGCTAGCCCCAGTTGAAGTACTTCGGTCTCCTAGTATAGATCAGATGGAAACTGATCCGGTACTAGAGACGGAACCAGAAAGGGAGTCATGGATGACCCCTCTAAAGAATTTCTTGATGAATGGAACGCTTCCGACCAAGAAGAGCGAGAGGCGTAAAGTAATTCGTAAAGCTTCCCGATACGTTCTGCAATGCGGAGTCCTTTACAGACAGGGATTTTTGATGCCCCTTCTCCGGTGTATAGCTCATGACGACATCAAGCGTGTACTGCAGGAGGTACATGAGGGTGAATGCGGCGATCACACTGGAGGGCAAACATTGGCAAAAAAGGTGTTGCGGCATGGTTATTTCTGGCCTACCATAAACAAAGATGCGGCGAAGTACGCACGACGGTGTGATGCATGCCAGAGATTTTCAAAGATACCTAAGGCACCTCCTAGTCAGTTAAAAACGATGACAAGCCCATGGCCTTTTGCTATGTGGGGAATTGATATCATCGGAAGTCTCCCCATAGCTAAGGGCGGAGCGAAGTTCGCTATTGTAGCTGTAGACTACTTCACTAAGTGGGTCGAGGCTGAGCCACTGACTATAATCACAACTAAACGAGTGATCAACTTCGTCGTTAGGAACATCATCTGTCGATTTGGGATTCCAAAGATCGTTATAACTGACAATGGAACTCAGTTCGATAGCACTGAATTCAGGGACTTCTGCCAGAAATACCCCATCGAGAAACAGTACACCTCTGTGGCGCATCCGCAGTCGAACGGACAGGTCGAAGAGGCAAATAAAGTGATTAAGTCCATTCTGAAAAGAAGACTGAAGCGGGCCAGAGCCATGTGGGCTGATGAATTACCCTTAGCACTATGGGCCTACAGGACAACGTATAAATCGGCAACAGGCCATACCCCCTTCTCTCTTGCTTTTGGAGCAGAAGCAGTCATCCCGGTTGAAATAAAAGTACCTTCTCACCGAGTGACTTATTATGATCCGATGACTAATAACGAATTGCTCCTTGAATCCCTGGATATGATCGAAGAGAAGAGGGACGAAGCAGACCTGCGTGCCTTGAGATGCAAGCAACAGGTCGCCCGATACTACAACAAAAAGGTTCGAGCCCGAACCTTTGAACCCGGAGACTTGGTTCTGAAGCGTGTCTTTCCACCCCCAACTCATATGGGTGCGAAGTGGGAAGGACCGTACTCCATTCTGTGCAAGCTTGATAATGGAACCTTCAAGCTAGCAACCGTAGATGGAAAGGAAATCCCCAGAGTGTGGAATGCCCAACATTTACGGCCGTATCTAACGTAAAGATGTCATATCTGTTCTTTTGCTTTATTAAGGACCATGTACAAGGCACGACTTGCCTAGAATAGTCTGATTTCTTAAGCACAAGATTATAAAGTGGACGTAGGTCATGATTCGACTGAACCACTATAAAAATATTGTGTGTCGTTTACCTTTATTGCACTATTATTTATCTGCCTTTCTACTTTTATGGAAATTGCTGTGAACCATACAACGATCACAGGAACATATAATTATAGGTGCCTTCCATCAGAATGGAGTGCAATCAACAGTCAAAACTCTGAGGGTGCGATAAAGTAAATCATATCATTGATAGCGCTCTAACTCTCCAGAACCGAGAGAGAGCATAACGGACATGAAGGCGATGTCCATAAGTCACGGCGGTGTACCATGATCGGAACCGCCTTGACGGAACTCTAACCTCGGCGACTGCCAGGAGAGTATAAAAGCGTCTCCGACTGAGCGCTGAGAAAGAGCTCTTACCCCGCTGAAGGATCGGGGAGCGACATAACTGCTGAGCTTGAACTCTAACCTCGGCGACTGCCAGGAGAGTATAAAAGTGTCTCTGACTGAGCGCTGAGAAAGAGCTCTTACCCCGCTGAAGGATCGGGGAGCGACAGAACTGCTGAGCTCGCAGTCTAACCTTGGCGACCGCCAGGAGAGTATAAAAGCATCTATGATTAAGCGCTGAGAAAGGTGATGGAGACTCAGTGCCCCCAGAACTCTCTCTCCGCTGAAGGATCGGGGAGCAGAATGAAAACCAAGCTCGAACTCTAACCCGCTGAAGGATCGGGAGAGTATAAAGGAGCTAGAGACTTAGCGTCACACAAACTCTAACCCGCTGAAGGATCGGGAGAGTATAAAGGCGCTAGAGACTTAGCGTCACACAAATTCTAACCCACTGAAGGATCGGGAGAGTATAAAGGCGTTAGAGACTTAGCGTCACGAGAATTTCTACCCCGCTGAAGAATCGGGGAGCAAACATGCATGATGACATATGCCGCTAAAGGGCTCCTACCCCGTTACACGACTGGGAACAAGAATGAAAAATGGAACCAGAACCCCTCATCTCCGGGAATGGGGGCGGCACACACATGAATCTAATCAATCCCCAATAAACCCTGGCCAGGCACCATATTAATGGTTGATTGGTGTCACACCCATACACATATATGCACGCAGAAGTGTAGTGCAGAAATTTAAAATAAAAAAGTTTTATTGTTAGAATGATTCATGATTTGAGTATTTGTATTCGTGACTAAGTATGATAAACTTGCAGGAACACAGCAGTGTAAAAAGAAATAAACTTTCATTCATAAGCTGCAAACCTACAAGATAAAGAGGAACCTAAACAAAAGTGAGGGCCATTCTCACAATTACATTTCATGGCCAGTGGAAAGCCTAAAAAATCCCAAGGACAAAATATGAACTGACATCTGCCGCCTACTTATGCTGTGGGGAGGGGACTATGTAGACTTCTTGCTCTTTTTCTGCTTCCCCGATGCCTCCTTGTCAACATCCGAACGACCACCTTTTTTCCTCTTCCTCTTATCAACGAGAGGCTCCGGTGAAGAACTAGAGGACTGAGAGGCTAGTTGCGAAGTTATCGATCGGGAGGTAAATCTTACGACCAACCCAGTTTTGGGGTCGATCTCAGAGATAGGGGGCACATATACTGGATCCTGTCTCCCTTTCATAAGGAACAACTGCTCCTCCCCTTCGGCCTGTTGTTCAGCTAAGATTTCCTCATCACCGCCTCCGCTCTCTTTGGTAATGGCGACTTCCTCTTCATCGCCGTCGTGGCGCCCGTCCATGTCTCTCAAAGCCTCGATAGTTTCAGCATCTGGGGGGACATCAGCACCAACGCCTGGCAGGATGTCAATCTTCTCTGCCCCTGCCTTCTTTTCAGCATCCTTATCAACCGGCCCGCTACCTGTATCATGAGAAACAAATGTTATTTTGGGAGAAAATGCGGTTTGCTCAGTTGATTGTCCGACAAGGCGACGACAAGTGACAATTGCTTTGGCAAGTTGCGGAGAAAATATAGAGATACTTTCCGCCGATCCTTCATCCAAGCTAGCAGCAGAACCCCCGACAGCTGGAGGAGTTGGACCCAGAGGAATCAATGGGTAATCTGGATTATATTCCTCAATTTCGGAAGCCTTGGGCTCTGCAGCTGAGCTCGGGCCTTCTTCCATTTTCTCTTTGCCCTTCGCCTAAGATTTCTCTTTTTCCATTTCTTCTTGGAGCAGGCGTCTGCCTTTCTCTAGATCCTCAGGCTCATTATCCCTCAGAATGGTCCGCATCAACTCATTCTCATCAATCTCGTCAACTCCTAATCGCTGTTTCTCGCTCTCAACAATTGCATCCCATATGTTGGCTAGAGTGACATGATAGTCTGGGATCCAGGAGATATTACGGGTTTTGATGACCTGACCAAGGAAGTCGAATAACATTTCTTCAAATCCTTCGATCTCCTTCTCTCTCTCAAGGAGCTTTTCATTAGAAACAGTGGCCATTTCAATGGCACTCTCCACATTATTTTCAGCAAGAATAGCACGCTTCTCTGCACGCGCGAGTTGATCATTCAGGATCACCTTCTCCTTTTCGGCCAGAGCTAAGCTATCTTTCAAACTTGCCTTTTCTTTCTCCCAAGCAGCTCTTTCGGCCTCGAAGTGATCCTGTGCTGTTTTCAGTTCGGAGTTGGCCATCCTGAGATCTTCCACCTCTTGCTTCAATAACACTCGCTCTTTGCTATTGGAATCAAGTTCATTATGGAAACGTTGCCTGGCCTCCTCCAACTCTGTTTTGTAAGCTTTAGCATCTCGTTGAGCCAAGGCAAGCAGAGATTGTGCGTCCTCTAAGTCCTTCTCCATTTTTGCCCTGGCCCTTTCATTGTTATCTATCTTCACTCTGGATCTATGTGCTTCCATCTCAAGCGTTCGGATGACCTCTGAAAGATTAACAGCATGTTTCTTCATCGCTTCATACTGCCTGGATACATGGCGAATGTGCCCGATGACTTCAGTATCCCAGTTCCTAGGGACTGGTTCCAAGGCTGGAACAAACATCATCCTTTCGAAGAAGATGTCGGGGAATTGTTCTCGCAACTTTTCCAGCTTAGCCTGAGTCTCAGGACCATGGATGTAATCTCGTGACCCGGGGGCAATCAAACCTTGTTGGCTGGAAGGGACAATGCCAATCTTCTCCTTCTCAGAATCCCTAATTGGATCCTTTCTTTTATCCTTGGACTCGTAGTGTCTTTTGATGACCTGCTGTGAGAGGGTGCACTCTTCGGAGGGGTTAAGTCTTTGGGAAGTTGTTTTCCCCCTGTAGGTTGCACCGAATGACTGGGAAGCTTGCCAGAGGTTAGTTTTGATGAAGACCTGGATTGTGAAGAAGTAGGCTTGTGAGAAAGGCCGCGAGCACGCTCAGGATTTGGATGAAGGCTGGGTGTACCTTCACGGAGAGAGCGATAAGAATAAGTGTAACAACCCGTATTTTCAATAACTTATAATAACATAAATCGAGGCAGAATTTAATTCTAAAATCTGAATCAAGGGAAACGGGCTATGCCATTGCGTTCGTCTCGGAAAAATACGCGAAATAGAGTCCGAGTTTTCGAAAATCGGAGTCCGTATGACCCAATTAAGGCCCAACGAAGTTTTCAGAAAATTCCTAAGTAAAAACAGATTTCAAATTCAAATCAAAAATTGGGAATTGGGCCAGTTGGGCCAGGCGGGAAAAATTCCCGCCACAGTACCCAAGTCGACAGCCCTGTCGACTTGGGAGTCGACTGGGTCTGACCAGGTCGACAGCCCTGTCGACTTGGCTGTCGACTTGGCTCAGACGCCCAGTTCTGCCTGGTGCACCACTTTGGGTTTGTGTTGAGCTTGGGGGCCAGATTCTATTTGGAGGGTTGAGATGAGAACTAGGGTTTAATCCTATGGTCTAAATCACTTGCCTAACCTATAAATAAGACCCTAACCTACCCTAAATCATCATTAATTCATCCTAGCAACTAAACTATGGCAAAATCAATCCTCTCATGGCCTCCACTCTCTTCATAAATTCCTAAATCAATTTTCTAAGTGATTTTCCATGCATACAAGTGTTTTTAGACTTGTATGATCATCATTAGCTTGCATTCAAGTCAAGTTTCTCTATTGGCATCATAAAAGAAGAGTTTTGATCAAGTTTGCTTGCATTTTTGGGGTTTTTGGTTGCATAAGGGTTTACTTACATTTGCTATACTCATTTGAGTTCGCATAAGCATAGTAAGCCCTATTCCTTTCATACTTAAACTCTAAAGTTAAATGTATGTTATGCAAGTTTATTATGATGAGTTATGCAAGTTATCATGTTGTAATATGCAAGTTAATATGCAAGTTAACTATGCTAAGATATGCAAGTTATCATGTTGTAAATATGCAAGTTTGGTTTGCAAGTTATCATATGTTATGCAAGTTTTGTTATGCAAGTTTGGTTTGCAAGTTATCAAATGTTATGCAAGTTTTGTTATGCAAGTTTGGTTTGCAAGTTATCATATGTTATGAAAGTTTTGTTATGCAAGTTTGGTTTGCAAGTTATCATATGTTATGCAAGTTTTGTTATGCAAGTTTGGTTTGCAAGTTGTCATATGATATGCAAGTTATGCTATGCAAGTTTGATATGTAAGTTGTCATATGATATGCAAGTTATGCTATGCAAGTTTGATATGTAAGTTGTCATATGATATGCAAGTTATGCTATGCAAGTTTGATATGTAAGTTGTCATATGATATGCAAGTTATGCTATGCAAGTTTGATATGTAAGTTGTCATATGATATGCAAGTTATGCTATGCAAGTTTGATATGTAAGTTGTCATATGATATGCAAGTTATGCTATGCAAGTTTGATATGCAAGTTGTCATATGATATGCAAGTTATGCATGCTTTTTGAGGCCTAATGCAAGTATTTGAACATATGTACATTTCATATGCCACCATGTTGAACTTGTGGCTTAACACTTTTATGTCACAATTATGCCAAGTTCCCTCTTTCTATCCTTTATGCGCTATTGCGGTATGTAAGCGATGGGATTGCGTTTGGGGTTGGGTAAACTTAAAAGACATAAAAATATAAGCTTGGGAATTTACCTATTAAGTTAGGTCTACCCATTGGGAATTTACCTATTAAGTTAGGTCTACCCAATTGCTTGAAAACTTGTAATATGTTTTGGAAACATGATGGACATGACACTTAGAAAAGATAAGTGTGACCAACTCGAGGTTGGGTTGAGTGTGTAGCATAAACCTACCCGGAACCGACCGGCTTAACTAGTTGCTACAAACAATAGGACCCAATGTGAGAAGTTGGCCATGTTGTACCTTGAACCCGAGGTTAGACCAAGTTGTGGTGTAAAGCTACCCGGACCCGCCCGGCTTAACTAGTAACCGCAACAAAGTCTAATGTGAGAGGTTAAGGCGCATTAATTAATTAATGCCTCGTGATTAGGGTTAAGTCATGGTCCACTTAATACTTAACCAATTTGGGCTTGGTAGATTAATCGGGGTTAAGTCGTGAACTCATCGTTACACTTAACCAAGTTAATCCATGATTAGTAAAGGGGTTAGACCATACTTAACCCACTAGAAAAATCCTAGCAATGGGGGTCCACTCCGACAGTAATCCCTAGTTTGTATCATTATGGCCCTAGGGACTAGGCTAGGGTGGGGGCACGATTACTGATCTGGGGGTAAGGGACCAAAAGCGACGGCAGAGGGTACGTCGGTGTAGTTCCGGGCGGACTCTGGTCGTGCACATAGTCCGTAGCCGGAGAAAACATGCACGGGTACCAGTAGATCGAGACTGTGCACTCATGTTCATGGTGTCCAGGGGTTGACACCCTAGGGCTTGATACACCCGACGGGTGGACCCGGCACAGTTCGACTACAATCATGTTATTTGGCCGTATTGACACCAACACTTGACGAGTTAGGCTTATAGGGAGCCGATCGACTAGACCGTTTGAAGTGGACCTCGTGCTAGGGTCACTTCATGTTATTGGACCTCGTATGAGTGTCACTTCATGTTATTGGGCCAAAGCTTGGGCCAAGGGATCAATACTTGTTTATTCAAGCCATGTTAGTTTGCTAGTACACCTGTGGTGCAAAAACCTTAATCCTGATTATGCGATGACACCTTGATCTACCTTGTTAGTTAATCACCATGCTAGTATGTTGTTATTCTTATCCTGCTGCTCATACCAGTTAACTTTATCAGTTTACATTGATTGTAGTAGGGCTTACTCAGTCTTTTTGACTGACCTGTTTTCTTTCGCCTCTTTTCTTCCGTTTCCCCCCAGGTTCTCAGGGAGGGAATACATGAGTTTAGCTTGGATCTTAGCTGCTTTTCTTGGATAGCTCATGTATGCTTTGGACTTGAGCTCGCTATGGTTTTTCCATTTGGGGATAGCTACTTTATGTTTTCCTTTTCAGTTTTCAGATGATGTGGTTTTATGTACTAGACTTGTTTATTTGGAAAATTGACATTGTGTTGTACCAGACTTGTTTTGAAATGGTTTAAAAATCTTCCGCTGTTTTATCTATGTTATTTACTCTGTTTACATATATATACATATGTTCTTGTTCTGCCTTGATATATCATTATGCATGTTTATCTGATTCAAACGCCCCTCCAAAGTCAGAGTGCCTGCAAGAGCCACCCTGGCGGAGGTGGGGTGTTACATTTGGTATCAGAGCATATGGTTTACGAGAAGGAACAAAAAGGTTTTAGAAAACTTTTTGAAAACTATTTTCAAAACCAAGTATAAAGTATTTTCCAAAGAAAAGTCTAGTTTATTTTAAAGGCTATTCCCCAAAAAGCCATTAGCAAAATCCCTTCGTTTTTCTCCATTCTGAATCTATCTTTTTCTTCGTTTCAGTATGGCCGATAACTTTGCTATTCCGGAGGGAGTACACGTACCTGTTTGGTATAGGAGACTTTTGGAGGCTAGGGCGACCGAAGCCGGCCCCGCAAATATTACTCCTCCTCCGGTAGTCAATGTTCCTCCTCCTGTCGCTGAGGTTCCTCTTCCTCTTTCCCCTCAGCATCCTCAAACTGACTTCGCAATGATTTGCCAAGATTTTAAGGCGATGGGTTGCAAGAATTTCTTTGGAACCGAGACTTATGTAGAGGTGATTGACATAGAAATGTGTTTATTTTTACACTCATATCTTATCTTTATTGTAAATAAATAAATATTACTTTGGGTATTTTCATGTGTTTTCACAGGTTGTTAAATAAATGTCTCCTTCATTCAATTAAAGACCAATTGCATAGGAAATGCTACTTCTTGGAATCAACAAATTTTCAATCATAAAGGAAGCTGTAGCACACTGATAAAACTTGGAAATTTGGACAGAATGTTCTAAGTTCAGCCACCGTCAAAGCCCTATTTTTTTTGCTGAAGAAAAGAACATATACATTGCCTCCGTCGCTTTGAAGAATAAAAAGACTAGTGCTATATTATATATATTTATATGTATATAACATATGCACTAAGATTTGAAGAGCTAGACATTTTCTTCTCAAAGAAATCAATTGAAAATCTTGCATATTTACTTGCCATTGAGGAGAAGACTTGACATATATTTACCAGAATGCAACTCAATCAAATGCCACATGTCAGCAATCAAGGAGGGAGAATCTTCATAGAAAATCTCAAATCTATATCCATATCTCTTTTATTTGTAAATAGAATATCTCAAGAGATATTTCTTGGCCCAAAAGTCATATAGGATGGAGGCTACATCCCCTATAAATACCCATTGTATTCATTGTAACAACCATCGATTATTCTGTAATTCTTCTGCCATTAACAAAGTTCTTCTTTTTATTTTTCTGCTATTTTCTAATTTCTTAGCAATTAGTGTTGTCTACATGATTAGATTCGGTAGAGCATTAATTGTATTTTTCACTTATTTTCATTAGCGATTGACCGTCTGATTAGATTCAGCGGTAATCCTAATTCTTATTTTCTGTTCGTTTAATTTTGTTCTGCAATTTTATTTCCATTGTTCTATTTTATTTTCATCATTGAATTCATTACAGATCCGATTAGATTCGAATCTGCAGTGAATTTAATTGCATCTTTTATTTGTAGTTTCAATTTTTATTTTGTTTTCAAAAACCAACCTCGAAAATCGTCTAACTCGCCCAAGAGATTAGATAAATAATTTAATTTTAATTTACCTCCCTGTGTTCGACCTGTATGCTACACACCTGTGCGCTTGCAGTATTTAATTTAAATATCGCGCTTTTCTAGTTCATAGACTAGCGTCGATCAAGAGGCAAGGAATTGGTTGAAGGAAACCGAAGATCTTTTTTCCGTCTTTGATATAGATGACCGTAGGAAGGTTTTACTAGCAGTGTGGTTGCTAAAGGAAGAAGCTGCACGTTGGTGGGTGGTTACCACCGTTACTAGGCCAATTGAGACTTGGGATGACTTTCGGGGAAAGTTTGGACTAAGGTTCCTATCACTGAAGCAAGGGGACATGACTATTAGGGAATACATAGATAAGTTTAATCAACTGGCTTAGGTCGGTTTAGACTTGGTTAACATAACTCCGAAGAAGGCCCTATCCTTTGCTCTAGGGTTAAACGAGCCATTACATGGTTTAGCCATGACTCATATACCCTTGGGGGCAACTTTTGAGAGTGTGGTGAATATGGCCCTACTCAATGAAGAGGATAGGAGTGACAAGAAGGAAATCAAGATGAATGATACTCAAGCCAAGAAGACTGATTCCCAGTGGAAAGGAAATCAGGGTAATCCAAGCGGTCAGAGCAGTCAAGGCAATAAGAACAAGAACGGCAAGGGCAACAAGAACAAGGGAAAGGAAACAAGAAAGTGCAACTTCTATGGGATTGTGTGACGGCCTGGAATTTCGCTCGATCTGAATCAGTCGTTAAACCGATCTAGACCGTTCGAAACCCCTGAACGTTGAGAACAGGACAAATCAGAACACAAACAGAAGAACATTTCATTGTATATTACAACAATTCCATCAGATACAAGAATATACAGAGTATAAATGAATAAATTACATTCGATAAATATCAGAGATTACAATAAATTACATAGCAGCGGAAAATAATACAAAGCACAACTGAAGGTGATATACGGATACAGAGCTTTCCGGATATCATTCCAGCTGTAAACCAGGATCCTGTGAATATAAATCTGCAAAACCAAAACTACTAGCTGCCCGTGCGGAAAATAGGGGCACCCAGAGTTTAGGTTAAAACAATAAACTCCAGGTCAGTCATGTGACTGGTGTGAGAACTAAAGCAGTTATTTAAAGCTTTACTTTAAAAAGATAGTAATTCAAGGGACCACGCCGTATAACACGGAACGGGTTTCCTCCCAAGAATACCAGTGCATAGAATAAACAACGTAATGCTTTTTCAAAAAATGAAGCTATTATAAGACCCAGGTCCTATCATACAATGCAACGCAAGCCGGGGGATAGGGTTTTCCCTTATAATAGCCAAACATGCTTGGTACGTTTAAAACAAATCATTTGATACTATAATAAGTGTATAGTGTCAAAACAGTTTCAATCATAAATATAAATCATAGACGGCATGGGTACCATATATCATGTCGCCATACTAGTTCTACAATTAAAACCGCAATACACGTATTGGAAATTGGATTTCCGTCATGAGTCGAGGCAAGGGGCAAACTCCTCTCCGCGTTCGAGACACTCTAGCAAATGCTCAGGACTACGCACACTGGGTAACCCTTGGATCGGTTGGGCCGGTCCTCACTTACGTTAGAGGATTGGCAATTCCTGAACACGCGTTTCCCGGTCCTTACAGACCTATATCGAGGCGCCTCGCATTCCAACAACCACATAGGTGAAAAGTATAAAAATGTCAGGGCTGGTAAGTCACTGACACCACCAAAGCTAGAAAGAAACGTCGTGTTCTCCCAACGGCCCGTATCCCGTTTTTGACTCATACCGAGGTGTGAGGCTCGCGAATTCACGCTATACACAAAGCTACGCCACAGAGGCCGTGCTTTGATCATCAACCACAAGACTTTGCTTTTCAACAGAAGCCTTGATCCACGCAACTCAGTATGCCACACAGGCAATTCATGCCATGCGACTGATGTCCATCGATATACAACCTCTGAGCTCGTACGTCTCAGAGAAGGGCGTTAAGCAAGAGAATAAATTCTCCGCCGCCAAACAGATGTATATTTAATAGAAATCAATCAACACAGAATAAAATCCAATGTCAGACACACAATCCATTTACAAGTCCGTTCTGGGTCTGAACGAAACCGGAGGCACTTTCCTCGCATATCCATCCATCTCCAAGTACGTCTGGACGACCACCAACTATTTCCATCCTCTTGGGTGTACAGCCCAATCAGGATCGTCAGTAATTACCCAAACGATGTGAAGACTTCCGGTCTTTGACCACCATCTTCATCTTCGACATATCGTCGAATCGATTATTCAGAATGGGTATAAACCCGGACTTTCCGAACAACCCGCGTATATTAAAACAAATGTTACACAAACACAACATACGCCTCATTCCAATTCATTAGTCACTAACCGCAAATTAGCAAGAGAACAATTTCCCAGACATTAACCCCGAAGGCCGAAACCAACATCAGATCAATACCCAGTAAACCATTCTTCTTAGCCAACCTACAGCTAGTTTCTAAATTCCACATTCTTGGGGAAAGGTTCCCATTAATTTTATCCAAGATAAATTCTTTAAAATTTATCCTGTAATCTTCCTTTGGATGTCATTTAAAACCAAATTATGGTTTTTCTAAACTAGTCGAGATTAGCGAACCGTAACGAAGTAGTTATTTATTTTATTTCCCAATCCCAACCTATTCATCCCATGAAGCAAAACTGGTAATACTCCATATCTAACACCGTGGTGTTATCGGTAAAATTAATTACCATTTCACGTTCAAATCTAATTAAAGATTTAACTATCGCTTTGGAGCAAAACTGGTAATACTCCATCCTCGCTCATTTTCTAAATTTGGAAATTTAGATTATCAATTCGAATTTCAATCCAATTGCAGATTCATTAAAACTCCTTTTACTGGGTTAAAGAACTAGGTGTTATTTAAAACACAGTTCACGACAAACCCAAATCACATTCTGTTTGTTATCAGGTTAAAGAACTAATGTTATTTAAAACATAGTTCACGATAAACCCATTTCAAATTCAATCAAATATATTAGAAATTCGATTATTTAAAACTCCTTTTTAAATCTAATTCATTTATTAAAAATAATTGGGTTTTAAATTTAGTTCAAAACTAGTTCATTTCGATAAAAACCCATTTTTATCTTTTCAAATATGGAGTTTTTCATCCCAAATTTTCCCAAATCATTTCTTATGATTTTACACCAATTATTGATATTTTTAATAATTTTATCAAGGCCCGTACAGTCGATTTCCAACAATGGCCATCGAACTGCACTTACAGCGACCTTTTTCGAATTTGATTTGGACGTATCTCCAAATCCAACCGTTAGATTTCAAATTTCTAATATTCGTTAGAAAGCTCTTTTCGATACGAACCCAACGGTTCCGGTTTTAGGAGAATCCGACGGTCGGATCTCCCGTAATGTCCGTTTGAAATAAATGGTCGAAATTTACGAACTGCCGCGGCGCGGCGCGTTCTATTCAGGCCATTATATTATATATATAATATATATAATATATATTTCGTCGATTCTATTTTTAAACGAATTTTATAAATAGTTTTGAATTCGTTTCAAAAACAATTTCAACTTCCATTTCAATTCAAATCAAAATTGAATTCTTCTTTATAAATTCGTTTTAAAAATTTATTTCTATTCAATTCAAATTTCAATTCAATTTGAATTCAATTCAATTCGTTTTAAATTCAATTCGAATTCGTTTTCAATTCGATTCAATTCAAAGTGGTTTTCTATTCGATTCAATTCAAATTGGTTTTCTAATCAATTCAAATTGGTTTTCTAATCAAATTCATTTCGTTTTCTATTCAAATTAAATTCGTTTCGTTTTCTATTTGAATCAAGTTCATTACATATTCAATTTGAAATCAAATTGGTTTTCTATTCCATTCAATTCGAAATCGTTTTATATTCAATTCAAATTGAAATCGTTATATATTCAATTCATTTCGAAATCGTTATATATTCAATTCATTTCGAAATCGTTATATATTCAATTCATTTCGAAATCGTTATATATTCAATTCATTTCGAAATCGTTATATATTCAATTCATTTCGAAATCGTTATATATTCAATTCATTTCGAAATCGTTATATATTCAATTCATTTCGAAATCGTTATATATTCAATTCATTTCGAAATCGTTATATATTCAATTCATTTCGAAATCGTTATATATTCAATTCATTTCGAAATCGTTATATATTCAATTCATTTCGAAATCTAATCGATATAAATATCGATCGCGTCAAAATGGCGCATCTCTAGTCAACACGGCTTTATATATTCCTTTATTCTATTCAACAAATGAATATTTATTTTTGTCAACACACGACTAATCTCAACGAATGAGTACTGTCCACGTGTGACTATTTTTGTAAAAATATTTCGTTCAACATATGACTAATCTCAACGGATGAGTACAGTCAACACATGAACCTTTATTTTATATTGATAAAGATGTAATTTTTATTATAAAAATATTTCGTTCAACACATGACTAATCTCAACGGATGAGTACTGTCAACACATGAACCTTTATTTTATAATATTCTTTATTTTTCAAATTGGAATGAGGCCCAATCAATTACCATATAATATTAATTATATGGATTTTCATACATCACCTGTATATAATAGCATTGAAAAATGACCAACCATCAACCAAAGTGCACTACACTGTATAAGCATCAAATATAGATATCTAACGCTTATAACAGCCTGTCAATCAATCGATCGACATATTTAATCAATCAGGATGAGTGAACTTAAATTTTCATCCCAACACCCGTGTGGGGTTTCAAACAATCAAACGCATATTTTATCTGTGCAGTTGGGCGATGTGTAAAATTTATCGACCCAATCAATATCAGTCAAATAGGTGTACATAAACAAACCGTTCGGTTTGTAAATGAATATTTATTTATTCACAATCACGTTAAAAATTATATTTTTAACGACAAAACATTTTATCCCAACATATGAATTTCTATTCAGTTCATTCTTTAAATAAAATGATCTTTCTATTTTTCTAACATATTTCGGCGGCATAACGGCACGATACTAGAAACGGGACAAGGCCTAGCCTTATCCCCGGTCTAGTGAAGGCCCACGCCATTCACACATCAATCAAATTCACTTTCGTTATGCAAACCACAAAATTTGGAGTAAGGGTCTAACCTAGCCTTACTCCTTCGCCTTATAACGGCGCACGTCTAATCCTAATCAATTTATCGATTCGATTTTTCACACCACAAACCACATTCAAACCAATATCGCAATCAATCACCAAACAATCAAACAAACAAGTCCATGGTCTGTGGACGATTGTGTCGGGTGCTACTAAGCACCGTCTGCATCCTAGTATATATATAGAACTAGAAAATAAATTGAAAGGTGAGAAGTTCTCACCTATAGCTATCCAAACATCTTGACTCTTCTTTGATAGAAATCTTCATTGTTTTCGCATCTTCGTCAGCTTCGTCGTCCGTAGCCACTACATATATAAAAATCGAATTTTTACTTCGCTATTCAATATATAAAAATCCATTTTTCTATCGAAGTTCAATATATAAAAATTCTATTTTTCTATCGAAGTTCAATATATAAAAATTCTATTTTTCTCACGCTATTTTCCACATAAAGATTTCGCCTTTTCTAAAATAAAGATTTAGCCTTTTCAAAAATAAAGTTTTAGCCTTTTCAAAAATAAAGTTTTCGCCTTTATAAAAATAAAGTTTTCGCCTTTATAAAAATAAAGTTTTCGCCTTTATAAAAATAAAGTTTTCATCTTTACTAAAAATCTCATTTTTATTTTTCTACAAATATAAAGATCATATTTTTAATCTTCCTATCATGTAAAAATTATATTTTTAATTCTCTACCTAACCAAAAATCATATTCTTACATCATCTATATAGTAAAGACTATATTTTTAATACTTTAAAAATATAAAAACTATATTTTTATCACTTCTATACAGTAAAGATTATATTTTTAGTTCTTTAAAAATATAAAAACTATATTTTAATACTTTAAAACATATAAAAACTCATATTTTTATTACCTAACGAAATCAGTTTTTATTAACTACAAAATTAATTAAACAAAATATAAAAAAAATCACCAGCGGGAGGGAGGGGGACTGCGAACAGTGGAGGGGCTCGGAGGCGCTCTCACGTCGATCTGAGGGAGGGGGTCGTCGGCGGGTTCGGGTCTGTGGGGGGTTCGGTTGCGGGTTCGGGTCTGTGGAGGGTTCGGTTGCGGGTTCGGGTCTGTGGAAGTGGCTGCAGGCGGAGGAGAGGGCTGGGGGTCCCACCGATGGCGTCGGTCTTCGCGTCTTTGGGGGGGGCGATGGTCAGGGGAAGGAGAAGAAGGGGGTCGCGGAGGAGAAGCAGGCGGAGGAGAGTGGAGGCCGCGCCTGAGGCGCGGTGGCGCGGTAATGGGAGGAGCGACGAGCTCCTCCTTTTTTTTTTTTTTTTTTCTGTTGAATTAATTTTAATCGGGGGGGGGGGGGGGGGGCAGAGGGTTTTAAGGGAGATGGGTATTTTTTTTTTTTTTTAATTATTTTATTTTTCAAAAAGTTGACTTTCACATACGACCTCTAAACGAGGCCCACCGCCTGTCGTCCATAGCGTTTTACCCCCATTCCGAACACAATGGGATATGTATCGTAGGCTGATTCGGCTGTTACAATCAGTTTCCGTTAAATTTACATTTAAATCACTTTATTGAATCTTAAACGTACATTTCAAATTACCGGGGCCACATACTAACTAGAAAAATTCCAGAAAAATATTTTCTAGCTTCGTATTGACGATACGGTCCTAACTAAACTAGTTTCGACGAATTCTGAGACCGTTAGAAAAATGGCCAATTTCCAGTCGATTAAAATCAACTGAAACTGGTCAAACGCGTTTTCCTTTGCCACGCTCACATATTGATTCGAAAAATTATGAAATTTGAAACCTAGCAATAATTCGACATCACGGACACAACAAAAGTGGTTTCGTCGAAATCCGAGGTCATTTGCAAAATGTCCATTTTTAAGGGCCTGAATTCCATAGCGACTATTCAGAATTTTCAACTGGACATATCTTTTGATTCCCGCTATGAAATTTTGATTTCCCGGATTCATTGGAAAGATATTCACTATTAGATCCTAATGTTTTTGGTTTCACTAAAATCCGGATTGTTTTGCACCTGGTACATTCAATTGAAGTTTGAAATCGAATTATCGAACTACCGCGCCATTTTCAATTCTATTTATAATTATATATAAATATTTATATTCTAACGACGACGTATATAATATATACGTTCGAATTATATTAAAAATAAATTTCTCGTCGATTTTATTTAAAATAATCTATTTTAAATATTCAAAATTCGCTAAAATTGCCAAAATAAAATTTTTAAACTGGCCCAGATTTTGCGGGTTATTACAATCTCCCCCACTTAAAACTTTTCGTCCCCGAAAAGGAACAAAGTCGAAAGTGGTTTGATTATTAAGCTCTACGCTCGATCTGGCTTCCATTCTCCAACTTTTCAGTTTCTGAGAATTTTCAAATATTCAAAAATTTGGCTAACACCCTAAATTTTCGAAAAATTTCGCCATAACCTCCCCTGCACCGGGAGCATCGGGGAATTTCAAATAGCTTCCCCGGTCCTTCAGATCTCAAAAAGAAAAAGAAAAAGCCAAGCGGCTAGCCAATAGGCTCATAAAATCATCATCGCCCAAACAAAACAGGAAATTATGTAGTAAACATGTACCTATTTGTCGGGCAAACAAATTTTATTCTCTGGCTCTAGCCTCCTTGCTATGACCTGTTCAATGTAAGTATATGTATATGCAAGCAAACGCAACCAATTTCAATATAATTCAATATTTGGTTATAATAGGCATAAATGATTAAAATTAGCAAACAAATAAATAAACAACACAATCATCAATCAATTAGTGGATTAGAGTTTCAAATTCATAATTTTGATACATATACTGAAAATCTTGTTTTTGATGCCAATTCACAACAATGTGTTCTAGCTATATTAGTTTTGGTTCTCACACCAGCCTAATGGAAATATATAGAAATCACACCTTCGAAACACGAACATAAATACTAATGACGACTAGTCAATCATCAGAATCATCTTCGGGCCACTAGAGTATGATTCTATATCTATCCAGTATATTAAAACTTCGAATATACGTTCATGACGCGTATATGCAAAACCTATATATACTCGATTGTCCATATTCAAAATAAATAAATAATCAAATACGTTGAAGTGATTTAAATTTTCAAAACAAAATTGTTTTCATTTGAAAAAATATACTCTTCACACTCGTTCTAGGATACTACTGATCCTATCTCTAACGAGTCATTCTAATTGGATATTACTAATCCAATATCTGATGAATTCTTTCGTATGGTTCTAATGTGTCTTGTTCTCGAGCTCTGTAAACCAAAACTCTGATACCAACTGTGATGGCCTGGAATTTCGCTCGATCTGAATCAGTCGTTAAACCGATCTAGACCGTTCGAAACCCCTGAACGTTGAGAACAGGACAAATCAGAACACAAACAGAAGAACATTTCATTGTATATTACAACAATTCCATCAGATACAAGAATATACAGAGTATAAATGAATAAATTACATTCGATAAATATCAGAGATTACAATAAATTACATAGCAGCGGAAAATAATACAAAGCACAACTGAAGGTGATATACGGATACAGAGCTTTCCGGATATCATTCCAGCTGTAAACCAGGATCCTGTGAATATAAATCTGCAAAACCAAAACTACTAGCTGCCCGTGCGGAAAATAGGGGCACCCAGAGTTTAGGTTAAAACAATAAACTCCAGGTCAGTCATGTGACTGGTGTGAGAACTAAAGCAGTTATTTAAAGCTTTACTTTAAAAAGATAGTAATTCAAGGGACCACGCCGTATAACACGGAACGGGTTTCCTCCCAAGAATACCAGTGCATAGAATAAACAACGTAATGCTTTTTCGAAAAATGAAGCTATTATAAGACCCAGGTCCTATCATACAATGCAACGCAAGCCGGGGGATAGGGTTTTCCCTTATAATAGCCAAACATGCTTGGTACGTTTAAAACAAATCATTTGATACTATAATAAGTGTATAGTGTCAAAACAGTTTCAATCATAAATATAAATCATAGACGGCATGGGTACCATATATCATGTCGCCATACTAGTTCTACAATTAAAACCGCAATACACGTATTGGAAATTGGATTTCCGTCATGAGTCGAGGCAAGGGGCAAACTCCTCTCCGCGTTCGAGACACTCTAGCAAATGCTCAGGACTACGCACACTGGGTAACCCTTGGATCGGTTGGGCCGGTCCTCACTTACGTTAGAGGATTGGCAATTCCTGAACACGCGTTTCCCGGTCCTTACAGACCTATATCGAGGCGCCTCGCATTCCAACAACCACATAGGTGAAAAGTATAAAAATGTCAGGGCTGGTAAGTCACTGACACCACCAAAGCTAGAAAGAAACGTCGTGTTCTCCCAACGGCCCGTATCCCGTTTTTGACTCATACCGAGGTGTGAGGCTCGCGAATTCACGCTATACACAAAGCTACGCCACAGAGGCCGTGCTTTGATCATCAACCACAAGACTTTGCTTTTCAACAGAAGCCTTGATCCACGCAACTCAGTATGCCACACAGGCAATTCATGCCATGCGATTGATGTCCATCGATATACAACCTCTGAGCTCGTACGTCTCAGAGAAGGGCGTTAAGCAAGAGAATAAATTCTCCGCCGCCAAACAGATGTATATTTAATAGAAATCAATCAACACAGAATAAAATCCAATGTCAGACACACAATCCATTTACAAGTCCGTTCTGGGTCTGAACGAAACCGGAGGCACTTTCCTCGCATATCCATCCATCTCCAAGTACGTCTGGACGACCACCAACTATTTCCATCCTCTTGGGTGTACAGCCCAATCAGGATCGTCAGTAATTACCCAAACGATGTGAAGACTTCCGGTCTTTGACCACCATCTTCATCTTCGACATATCGTCGAATCGATTATTCAGAATGGGTATAAACCCGGACTTTCCGAACAACCCGCGTATATTAAAACAAATGTTACACAAACACAACATACGCCTCATTCCAATTCATTAGTCACTAACCGCAAATTAGCAAGAGAACAATTTCCCAGACATTAACCCCGAAGGCCGAAACCAACATCAGATCAATACCCAGTAAACCATTCTTCTTAGCCAACCTACAGCTAGTTTCTAAATTCCACATTCTTGGGGAAAGGTTCCCATTAATTTTATCCAAGATAAATTCTTTAAAATTTATCCTGTAATATTCCTTTGGATGTCATTTAAAACCAAATTATGGTTTTTCTAAACTAGTCGAGATTAGCGAACCGTAACGAAGTAGTTATTTATTTTATTTCCCAATCCCAACCTATTCATCCCATGAAGCAAAACTGGTAATACTCCATATCTAACACCGTGGTGTTATCGGTAAAATTAATTACCATTTCACGTTCAAATCTAATTAAAGATTTAACTATCGCTTTGGAGCAAAACTGGTAATACTCCATCCTCGCTCATTTTCTAAATTTGGAAATTTAGATTATCAATTCGAATTTCAATCCAATTGCAGATTCATTAAAACTCCTTTTACTGGGTTAAAGAACTAGGTGTTATTTAAAACACAGTTCACGACAAACCCAAATCACATTCTGTTTGTTATCAGGTTAAAGAACTAATGTTATTTAAAACATAGTTCACGATAAACCCATTTCAAATTCAATCAAATATATTAGAAATTCGATTATTTAAAACTCCTTTTTAAATCTAATTCATTTATTAAAAATAATTGGGTTTTAAATTTAGTTCAAAACTAGTTCATTTCGATAAAAACCCATTTTTATCTTTTCAAATATGGAGTTTTTCATCCCAAATTTTCCCAAATCATTTCTTATGATTTTACACCAATTATTGATATTTTTAATAATTTTATCAAGGCCCGTACAGTCGATTTCCAACAATGGCCATCGAACTGCACTTACAGCGACCTTTTTCGAATTTGATTTGGACGTATCTCCAAATCCAACCGTTAGATTTCAAATTTCTAATATTCGTTAGAAAGCTCTTTTCGATACGAACCCAACGGTTCCGGTTTTAGGAGAATCCGACGGTCGGATCTCCCGTAATGTCCGTTTGAAATAAATGGTCGAAATTTACGAACTGCCGCGGCGCGGCGCGTTCTATTCAGGCCATTATATTATATATATAATATATATAATATATATTTCGTCGATTCTATTTTTAAACGAATTTTATAAATAGTTTTGAATTCGTTTCAAAAACAATTTCAACTTCCATTTCAATTCAAATCAAAATTGAATTCTTCTTTATAAATTCGTTTTAAAAATTTATTTCTATTCAATTCAAATTTCAATTCAATTTGAATTCAATTCAATTCGTTTTAAATTCAATTCGAATTCGTTTTCAATTCGATTCAATTCAAAGTGGTTTTCTATTCGATTCAATTCAAATTGGTTTTCTAATCAATTCAAATTGGTTTTCTAATCAAATTCATTTCGTTTTCTATTCAAATTAAATTCGTTTCGTTTTCTATTTGAATCAAGTTCATTACATATTCAATTTGAAATCAAATTGGTTTTCTATTCCATTCAATTCGAAATCGTTTTATATTCAATTCAAATTGAAATCGTTATATATTCAATTCATTTCGAAATCGTTATATATTCAATTCATTTCGAAATCGTTATATATTCAATTCATTTCGAAATCGTTATATATTCAATTCATTTCGAAATCGTTATATATTCAATTCATTTCGAAATCGTTATATATTCAATTCATTTCGAAATCGTTATATATTCAATTCATTTCGAAATCGTTATATATTCAATTCATTTCGAAATCGTTATATATTCAATTCATTTCGAAATCGTTATATATTCAATTCATTTCGAAATCGTTATATATTCAATTCATTTCGAAATCTAATCGATATAAATATCGATCGCGTCAAAATGGCGCATCTCTAGTCAACACGGCTTTATATATTCCTTTATTCTATTCAACAAATGAATATTTATTTTTGTCAACACACGACTAATCTCAACGAATGAGTACTGTCCACGTGTGACTATTTTTGTAAAAATATTTCGTTCAACATATGACTAATCTCAACGGATGAGTACAGTCAACACATGAACCTTTATTTTATATTGATAAAGATGTAATTTTTATTATAAAAATATTTCGTTCAACACATGACTAATCTCAACGGATGAGTACTGTCAACACATGAACCTTTATTTTATAATATTCTTTATTTTTCAAATTGGAATGAGGCCCAATCAATTACCATATAATATTAATTATATGGATTTTCATACATCACCTGTATATAATAGCATTGAAAAATGACCAACCATCAACCAAAGTGCACTACACTGTATAAGCATCAAATATAGATATCTAACGCTTATAACAGCCTGTCAATCAATCGATCGACATATTTAATCAATCAGGATGAGTGAACTTAAATTTTCATCCCAACACCCGTGTGGGGTTTCAAACAATCAAACGCATATTTTATCTGTGCAGTTGGGCGATGTGTAAAATTTATCGACCCAATCAATATCAGTCAAATAGGTGTACATAAACAAACCGTTCGGTTTGTAAATGAATATTTATTTATTCACAATCACGTTAAAAATTATATTTTTAACGACAAAACATTTTATCCCAACATATGAATTTCTATTCAGTTCATTCTTTAAATAAAATGATCTTTCTATTTTTCTAACATATTTCGGCGGCATAACGGCACGATACTAGAAACGGGACAAGGCCTAGCCTTATCCCCGGTCTAGTGAAGGCCCACGCCATTCACACATCAATCAAATTCACTTTCGTTATGCAAACCACAAAATTTGGAGTAAGGGTCTAACCTAGCCTTACTCCTTCGCCTTATAACGGCGCACGTCTAATCCTAATCAATTTATCGATTCGATTTTTCACACCACAAACCACATTCAAACCAATATCGCAATCAATCACCAAACAGTCAAACAAACAAGTCCATGGTCTGTGGACGATTGTGTCGGGTGCTACTAAGCACCGTCTGCATCCTAGTATATATATAGAACTAGAAAATAAATTGAAAGGTGAGAAGTTCTCACCTATAGCTATCCAAACATCTTGACTCTTCTTTGATAGAAATCTTCATTGTTTTCGCATCTTCGTCAGCTTCGTCGTCCGTAGCCACTACATATATAAAAATCGAATTTTTACTTCGCTATTCAATATATAAAAATCCATTTTTCTATCGAAGTTCAATATATAAAAATTCTATTTTTCTATCGAAGTTCAATATATAAAAATTCTATTTTTCTCACGCTATTTTCCACATAAAGATTTCGCCTTTTCTAAAATAAAGATTTAGCCTTTTCAAAAATAAAGTTTTAGCCTTTTCAAAAATAAAGTTTTCGCCTTTATAAAAATAAAGTTTTCGCCTTTATAAAAATAAAGTTTTCATCTTTACTAAAAATCTCATTTTTATTTTTCTACAAATATAAAGATCATATTTTTAATCTTCCTATCATGTAAAAATTATATTTTTAATTCTCTACCTAACCAAAAATCATATTCTTACATCATCTATATAGTAAAGACTATATTTTTAATACTTTAAAAATATAAAAACTATATTTTTATCACTTCTATACAGTAAAGATTATATTTTTAGTTCTTTAAAAATATAAAAACTATATTTTAATACTTTAAAACATATAAAAACTCATATTTTTATTACCTAACGAAATCAGTTTTTATTAACTACAAAATTAATTAAACAAAATATAAAAAAACTCACCAGCGGGAGGGAGGGGGACTGCGAACAGTGGAGGGGCTCGGAGGCGCTCTCACGTCGATCTGAGGGAGGGGGTCGTCGGCGGGTTCGGGTCTGTGGGGGGTTCGGTTGCGGGTTCGGGTCTGTGGAGGGTTCGGTTGCGGGTTCGGGTCTGTGGAAGTGGCTGCAGGCGGAGGAGAGGGCTGGGGGTCCCACCGATGGCGTCGGTCTTCGTGTCTTTGGGGGGGGCGATGGTCAGGGGAAGGAGAAGAAGGGGGTCGCGGAGGAGAAGCAGGCGGAGGAGAGTGGAGGCCGCGCCTGAGGCGCGGTGGCGCGGTAATGGGAGGAGCGACGAGCTCCTCCTTTTTTTTTTTTTTTTTTTCTGTTGAATTAATTTTAATCGGGGGGGGGGGGGGGGCAGAGGGTTTTAAGGGAGAGGGGTATTTTTTTTTTTTTATTTAATTATTTTATTTTTCAAAAAGTTGACTTTCACATACGACCTCTAAACGAGGCCCACCGCCTGTCGTCCATAGCGTTTTACCCCCATTCCGAACACAATGGGATATGTATCGTAGGCTGATTCGGCTGTTACAATCAGTTTCCGTTAAATTTACATTTAAATCACTTTATTGAATCTTAAACGTACATTTCAAATTACCGGGGCCACATACTAACTAGAAAAATTCCAGAAAAATATTTTCTAGCTTCGTATTGACGATACGGTCCTAACTAAACTAGTTTCGATGAATTCTGAGACCGTTAGAAAAATGGCCAATTTCCAGTCGATTAAAATCAACTAAAACTGGTCAAACGCGTTTTCCTTTGCCACGCTCACATATTGATTCGAAAAATTATGAAATTTGAAACCTAGCAATAATTCGACATCACGGACCCAACAAAAGTGGTTTCGTCGAAATCCGAGGTCATTTGCAAAATGTCCATTTTTAAGGGCCTGAATTCCATAGCGACTATTCAGAATTTTCAACTGGACATATCTTTTGATTCCCGCTATGAAATTTTGATTTCCCGGATTCATTGGAAAGATATTCACTATTAGATCCTAATGTTTTTGGTTTCACTAAAATCCGGATTGTTTTGCACCTGGTACATTCAATTGAAGTTTGAAATCGAATTATCGAACTACCGCGCCATTTTCAATTCTATTTATAATTATATATAAATATTTATATTCTAACGACGACGTATATAATATATACGTTCGAATTATATTAAAAATAAATTTCTCGTCGATTTTATTTAAAATAATCTATTTTAAATATTCAAAATTCGCTAAAATTGCCAAAATAAAAATTTTAAACTGGCCCAGATTTTGCGGGTTATTACAGATTGTTGGGCACATAGTCAAGGACTGTAGGAAGAAGAGGAAAAGGAAGAATGGTGAATGCTTTTTCTGTGGTAAGACTGGACACTTCAGCAAAGATTGCCTGAAGAAGCAAAGGCAAGGTCAGACTCAGTGTACAAGACCATCTGGAGGGCAAGTTCATCCCCTCAACATCGTTCTCTCAGCTCATGATCGAGGTAGTGTTTCTGTTGGAAGTCTTGTTTACATTTCTGATTTTCCAATTCGTACCTTGTTTGATATTGGTGCATCGCATAGCTTATTTCGTCTGATCTAGTTGAAGGTTTGCACCTAAGTACTAGTCTAGTTAGCGATCCCGTGTGTGTTTCAAATCCAATTTGGGGGTTCCACCCATTTGTCTATTATCTACGTGGATTTGAAAGTCTCTATCTTTGGTATAGAGTTCTCATGTGATGCTTATATTCTCGGTTTCATGGGGTATGGGTTGATTTTGGGCATGGATGGGTTGTCCAGTTTTGGAGCCATCCTTGGTTTTTGGGTATAGGGTTGGGAGGCTCATGATTCGCCTCGGTAATACCCTAAAAATTTCTAGTAACCCTATGAGTCCCGTCATGTTGTGTTATCTTGAATCCCTCAACTCGTCTATCGATAGTTTGTAATCGGTGAGGGTAGTCCGAGAATATCCTGATATCTTGGGGGAAGTGAAGGGGGTTATCCCTAAACGAGAGGTAGATTTCCGCATTTATCTGGTTGATAGTGCCAAGAAAGTTTCGTGGCCGGTAAGGCACATGGCCCCGCAAGATGAAAGTTAAGGAAGCAAGTCAAGTAGTTGCTTGAGAAGAACTTCATTAGATGAAGTATATCTGAATGGGGAGCACCTGTAGTATTTACTACAAAGGCATATGGTTCTCTTCGACCTTGTGTCGACTATCGTGAGTAGACAATCATTGCCAAGGATCGATGATTTGTTCGATCAGCTTGTAGGAACATCTGTTTTCTCTTGATCTTGCTACTGGATTCCATCAGCTCAGAGTAGCTGAGGATAGTATAGACAAAGCTGCGTTCAGAACTCCAGATGGATTCTTGGAATGGCTGGTCATGCCATTCGGTTTGACTAATGCACCCGCATATTTCGTGGACTTAGTGGGTAGGGTGTTCAGGGAGTTCTTGAACAGGTTCGTCGTAGCCTTCGTAGATGATCTTCTCTAAGGATGAGGAAAAGCACGCAAGGCATCTCGTGGAGGTGATAGATACGCTTAGAGCGCATCAGTTGAAGGCCAAGTTCTCAAAATGTCATTTTGGAGAAAAAGGAGTTAGAATTTCTTGGGCATATAGTCTCTAAGCAAGGCTTAGCGGTGGATCCCGCTAAGGTGGTTGCAGTTCAGGATTGGAAGACTCCAAGGAATGCAACCGAAGTAAGAAGTTCTCTCAGTATAGTTAGTTAGTAAGCGTCCCTTGAGTTTAGACCTACCCTTCTGGATCAAGTGGGGACTTCACAGAAAGAAGACCCGCAGTAAGTCGAGATCATGGACAAGTTGATTCGAGGCGAGATGGTAAGTCACCTCGCTATCGATAACAAGGGATGGCTAAGATGCGATGAGAGAAAGAAGGTTCTTGAAGATGCACATCACCCGAGGAGGTGGCCGAGTTTGTCCCAAGGTGCATGTTGTGCCAACAGATTAAGGCCGAGTCATAAGAAACCCGGTGGGCTATTACATCCATTGGAGGTCCCCGCAATGGAAGAGTGAAAAAGCATCACGAAGGATTTCGTGGATGGATTGCCTAGGCCAAGGAAAGAGAATACGAGCAAGTGGGTCATAGTAGGTAGACCCACGAAGAGTGCTCATTTCACTACCGGTAAAGAGCGAAAGGACTGCATCATAGCTAGCGACGGTTTACTTTCAAGAAATAAGGCAGTCGTACGGGGTTCCCTCAAGAATAGTTAGTAACCGTGACTCACTAGCCAGCTTTGGGATAGTCTACGGGAAATCGTGGGCAAGCGACTGAATCTAAGCACGGCCTATCATTCGCATGCGGATGGTTCATTGGCAACGTGGATTAGTATTTTCGAGAAAAGTTCTGCTGCATGGAATACTTTATGGTAAGTAAACAAGATCCAGGATTCACTAGTGGATTTTGGAGAGCTTGCATGAAACCATGAGGTCATATTTATGTTTATACCAAGAATGATGGAAGAGTAAGTGAAAAAGGAAGACGAGAGGCGAGAATGAAATGGGTTCCAACTCATATTTGGAAATAAGAGTTAAGAAGCTAAGAAATCATGAAGTAAAAGACGGTCAAAGCAAAAGTGGAGTTAAGCTCAAGGAAATGTGACTTAAAAGGCTAAAGGTTAGATACGCGCATCATATCTCTTTCTAAGAGTATATCCTTGATCCTTGTTTTCCTGTGGAACTTACTCGCATATTATCTTTTTATGTATATCCTCTCGGTCCCATTTTCGGTCCTATTTCTGTCGGGAGGTATGACTTATTGGCCAGTAACACATGTCGGGGGGGTCCGTTAGGTTGGCTAAACCTTTTGGGCTTTTATAGGATATGGATTGGGTTAGGAAAGGATTTCTTGTAATCTGAAAGAGGAGTATATCCTGCTTACCTTCCCGATCTCTTTAGCATATCTTTTGCTATCCATGATTATCCAGTTTATCATGTTAATCTTGTCATGAGAACCTTAGGTAGAAATCCTTTGGATGAAACATGTGTTTGAAACATGTTATGCTTGATGGTTGCAAGTGGTTGCAAGTGTTTGCAAGTGGTTACTCGTGGATGCATTATACACGTTAGGCACTAGATCGGCTCACACACTCCTCATATTGCATATTCATGAGTGTTTATGCTTATTCATGGATGAAAAAAAATTTGTGTTATCACATGGATGTTGCATATGGATGTATGTGATGTGCACACATATAGATGTTATACATTATGTTAGGAATTGCATACATATGGATTCATTTCACTAACATAATTTGCATTGAGGATATTTGCATTAGATAAGTACATATACACACACCTTTGCATATGATCATCCAGCATTTAGAATCTTGTAAGGACAATGATTGCTCGTGGATGATGTTTTGAGTAGATGGATGTTGGATGGTAGGATACGTTCTTCCTAACTTGAAGATTTCGGGGACGAAATCCTTTAAGGAGGGGAGAATGTAACAACCCGTATTTTCAATAACTTGTAATAACATAAATCGAGGCAGAATTTAATTCTAAAATCTGAATCAAGGGAAACGGGCTATGCCATTGCGTTCGTCTCGGAAAAATACGCGAAATAGAGTCCGACTTTTCGAAAATCGGAGTCCGTATGACCCAATTAAGGCCCAACGAAGTTTTCAGAAAATTCCTAAGTAAAAACAGATTTCAAATTCAAATCAAAAATTGGGAATTGGGCCAGTTGGGCCAGGCGGGAAAAATTCCCGCCACAGTACCCAAGTCGACAGCCCTGTCGACTTGGGAGTCGACTGGGTCTGACCAGGTCGACAGCCCTGTCGACTTGGCTCAGACGCCCAGTTCTGCCTGGTGCACCACTTTGGGTTTGTGTTGAGCTTGGGGGCCAGATTCTATTTGGAGGGTTGAGATGAGAACTAGGGTTTAATCCTATGGTCTAAATCACTTGCCTAACCTATAAATAAGACCCTAACCTACCCTAAATCATCATTAATTCATCCTAGCAACTAAACTATGGCAAAATCAATCCTCTCATGGCCTCCACTCTCTTCATAAATTCCTAAATCAAATTTCTAAGTGATTTTCCATGCATACAAGTGTTTTTAGACTTGTATGATCATCATTAGCTTGCATTCAAGTCAAGTTTCTCTATTGGCATCATAAAAGAAGAGTTTTGATCAAGTTTGCTTGCATTTTTGGGGTTTTTGGTTGCATAAGGGTTTACTTACATTTGCTATACTCATTTGAGTTCGCATAAGCATAGTAAGCCCTATTCCTTTCATACTTAAACTCTAAAGTTAAATGTATGTTATGCAAGTTTATTATGATGAGTTATGCAAGTTATCATGTTGTAATATGCAAGTTAATATGCAAGTTAACTATGCTAAGATATGCAAGTTATCATGTTGTAAATATGCAAGTTTGGTTTGCAAGTTATCATATGTTATGCAAGTTTTGTTATGCAAGTTTGGTTTGCAAGTTATCATATGTTATGCAAGTTTTGTTATGCAAGTTTGGTTTGCAAGTTATCATATGTTATGAAAGTTTTGTTATGCAAGTTTGGTTTGCAAGTTATCATATGTTATGCAAGTTTTGTTATGCAAGTTTGGTTTGCAAGTTGTCATATGATATGCAAGTTATGCTATGCAAGTTTGATATGTAAGTTGTCATATGATATGCAAGTTATGCTATGCAAGTTTGATATGTAAGTTGTCATATGATATGCAAGTTATGCTATGCAAGTTTGATATGTAAGTTGTCATATGATATGCAAGTTATGCTATGCAAGTTTGATATGTAAGTTGTCATATGATATGCAAGTTATGCTATGCAAGTTTGATATGTAAGTTGTCATATGATATGCAAGTTATGCTATGCAAGTTTGATATGCAAGTTGTCATATGATATGCAAGTTATGCATGCTTTTTGAGGCCTAATGCAAGTATTTGAACATATGTACATTTCATATGCCACCATGTTGAACTTGTGGCTTAACACTTTTATGTCACAATTATGCCAAGTTCCCTCTTTTTATCCTTTATGCGCTATTGCGGTATGTAAGCGATGGGATTGCGTTTGGGGTTGGGTAAACTTAAAAGACATAAAAATATAAGCTTGGGAATTTACCTATTAAGTTAGGTCTACCCATTGGGAATTTACCTATTAAGTTAGGTCTACCCAATTGCTTGAAAACTTGTAATATGTTTTGGAAACATGATGGACATGACACTTAGAAAAGATAAGTGTGACCAACTCGAGGTTGGGTTGAGTGTGTAGCATAAACCTACCCGGAACCGACCGGCTTAACTAGTTGCTACAAACAATAGGACCCAATGTGAGAAGTTGGCCATGTTGTACCTTGAACCCGAGGTTAGACCAAGTTGTGGTGTAAAGCTACCCGGACCCGCCCGGCTTAACTAGTAACCGCAACAAAGTCTAATGTGAGAGGTTAAGGCGCATTAATTAATTAATGCCTCGTGATTAGGGTTAAGTCATGGTCCACTTAATACTTAACCAATTTGGGCTTGGTAGATTAATCGGGGTTAAGTCGTGAACTCATCGTTACACTTAACCAAGTTAATCCATGATTAGTAAAGGGGTTAGACCATACTTAACCCACTAGAAAAATCCTAGCAATGGGGGTCCACTCCGACAGTAATCCCTAGTTTGTATCATTATGGCCCTAGGGACTAGGCTAGGGTGGGGGCACGATTACTGATCTAGGGGTAAGGGACCAAAAGCGACGGCAGAGGGTACGCCGGTGTAGTTCCGGGCGGACTCTGGTCGTGCACATAGTCCGTAGCCGAAGAAAACATGCACGGGTACCAGTAGATCGAGACTGTGCACTCATGTTCATGGTGTCCAGGGGTTGACACCCTAGGGCTTGATACACCCGACGGGTGGACCCGGCACAGTTCGACTACAATCATGTTATTTGGCCGTATTGACACCAACACTTGACGAGTTAGGCTTATAGGGAGCCGATCGACTAGACCGTTTGAAGTGGACCTCGTGTTAGGGTCACTTCATGTTATTGGACCTCGTATGAGGGTCACTTCATGTTATTGGGCCAAAGCTTGGGCCAAGGGATCAATACTTGTTTATTCAAGCCATGTTAGTTTGCTAGTACACCTGTGGTGCAAAAACCTTAATCCTGATTATGCGATGACACCTTGATCTACCTTGTTAGTTAATCACCATGCTAGTATGTTGTTATTCTTATCCTGCTGCTCATACCAGTTAACTTTATCAGTTTACATTGATTGTAGTAGGGCTTACTCAGTCTTTTTGACTGACCTGTTTTCTTTCGCCTCTTTTCTTCCGTTTCCCCCCAGGTTCTCAGGGAGGGAATACAGGAGTTTAGCTTGGATCTTAGCTGCTTTTCTTGGATAGCTCATGTATGCTTTGGACTTGTGCTCGCTATGGTTTTTCCATTTGGGGATAGCTACTTTATGTTTTCCTTTTCAGTTTTCAGATGATGTGGTTTTATGTACTAGACTTGTTTATTTGGAAAATTGACATTGTGTTGTACCAGACTTGTTTTGAAATGGTTTAAAAATCTTCCGTTGTTTTATCTATGTTATTTACTCTGTTTACATATATATACATATGTTCTTGTTCTGCCTTGATATATCATTATGCATGTTTATCTGATTCAAACGCCCCTCCAAAGTCAGAGTGCCTGCAAGAGCCACCCTGGCGGAGGTGGGGTGTTACAATAAGATTGCCTGCGAGATATTTTTCCTGCAAAAGAAACAAGAGCATATTAAAACCTTGAATTCTGTTGATATAAAAGTGTGGGGTCAGGCAGTGCATGTGATTTGTGCATCCCATATAATTCCCCCTAACTTACCAGGGCCCGAAGTCAGGCTCATCTGAGTAGTTTCTCGTTCTCCAACTGGAATAGTTGTTTCCTTAGAAACAGGGAAAAATGGCTCCCCTTCGAAGTCTCCCTGTGTATATATATCTTCTGGCAAAGGAATTTTGCTCAGCTCTTTAAATAGCTGCTCTTCTGTTAAATCATCGGGAGCAACAGGTTCAACCGGAAGAGAGGCCCTTGGGGGCAATCCCCCCGGAGAAACTGGGATTTCCTTAGACTTATCATCACGGGCCTCATCTCCTCTATATATGTTTAGGTCCTCGTCGTCCTGGATGATTATCGGCGAAGGACTCTTACGAAATTTAATTGTTTCTGCTACCCGTGACGTTCCTTCTCCCTCTGTTGGTGGCACGTATTTGTAGGGTTTGCCGCCTGCACCAAGTCCAAACCTTATATCCAGAAGGCGGTGCTTGTGAAGGTTCTCGTCAGTAATGCACTTCTTGATCTTTAGAAAATCGGATTTGCTTTGTAGAAGAAGAGACAGTCGATTATTGTATATCGAGCCTTCCGTCTTGGGAAAGGCGTGATCTGCTTAGAGAAAAAAAGGGGCATGTTATTGCTTCGATTTCTTAAACAAGTTATTCAGTCAAAAGTTTAAAGTTTACTTGATTTAAGCCATCTTCTTGAACACCCAGCCTGTCTCTTTATATAGAACCAATCGGCCTTGGGATCCCCTATGTTGCTGTATCTATCAGACAGAACCTTCTTATTTGCTACCGATTCGAAGAAAGAGAAATTTGGGGTTGCCGAGGAGCGATGCTTGAAAAGATAAAAGAATTTTAAATCTTTAAACGTGAGCTCGGTTTGCAGGATTTCCGCATATGCGATATATAGAGTGTATAAAGCTGCGTAGGCATTGGGATGAAGCTGCATTGGAGCAATACCCAATCGTTTTAGGGTCTCAATGATGATTGGAGGAAACGGAGGAATAGCTCCTACCCAGCACATGAGTCGGCTGACTGTCATATACCCCTCCAGAGCCAAATGAGGTCTATCTTCGCTGCCGGGTGTCCTCACATCATCCCAGGGGATCCCATGTCTCAAGCAAATTCTCTTAAGCTTTATGTCATCAAGTTTGGAAGCTAGAGAGTCTGTGAATTTCTCTATTTCTATTGCACCAGGGACTTCGTCGGGAGCTCGGCCGTCTACCTCTGACTCTTCATCAAGCGAGGTACTCTCAGACGGGTTCGATTCTGTTTCCGCCTCATATTCGGATCCAGGATCCGCACCCTTTGGATTAGTTGGAAGAACCTCGGGGTTGAGATGCTCATACACCTCAGGATCCGTCTCTGTGTCAGATATTGAAGGGGAACAATTATCCGACATTACTGTTTAGGCGAGAAAGCATGAGAAATAAGAATATAATTACCCGTCCCCCCTCTGTGTGTGTGCAAGTGTGTGCCTGTGCATGTCTTAAAGAAAAAGCATAAAGGTTATCAAAATCATCGAAGTATTAGTCGTCATATGCGGTCAAGTTATGCTTCTGTCCAGTCCAGAAAGTTCATCTCAAAGGCTCTAACCTAACTGTCCATTGGCATGTTAGAATTAAGTTGCATTGAGTGTTCGACAAGTTCATTGGATCGCTCATCCATCCGGATCGTGGATTAGGGTTCGAATCGCAGAGAATGGATCACAGGGGTAAGGAACCGGATCATGGAGAGTGGATCGTGGGGCATGGTTCGGTTCGTGGAATGATTATCGCGACCCACATCTTTCCATCCTCACCATTTCCCCGATCCGATCCGCTCCCTTGCCATTTCCACGATCCACTGCCTCGCTTGTACCCAAGCCTCGCTCACGAAACGAACCGACCTGCTCTTCCCTTTCCTTCTTCTTCCTCCTCCTCCTCTCCAGCGATTGGAACCCGTCAGCCATGGCGTCTCCACGGTCTCCAACGCCTCAAAAACCACTGAATTCCGCTCATTTCTCCCTCAAGTTAGTGAAAAACTCAGAAATCACGAGAGAGAAAGCTTTTGATGGAATTACCTTTCTGAAATTCGGGAAAGCAAGGAAGATTTTTGAGATTTGACGAAGTAATAGGGTTTTTTCTATCGGAGGAGGCGTCGGCGCGTGGTAAACGAAAAAGAAAGGGAAAAGAGTGAAGAGGGTTCGGGCTTATATAGAGGAAATCGCGACCGTTAGTCTCCTACTTTTTGTTTTATTCGATCCGTACGGGCCGCGAGCTGAAGCCCACCTCGATCCACGACGAAGCCCGCCGGGCCACTAGATCACGATCCGTGGTCGTGGATCGCGAAACAAAGGTGCGATCCGGACCATTAAAAAAAAAAAGAGAAAGAAAGGAAGAAAAATTTTCAGAAATTTACCTGGTGAACTCGACGATGAAGTCTCCAAAAAATTCCAGAAAAGAATTGTTCAACGAACGAGAAATGATCAAAGACTATACTAGTATTTATACTTGTCAAAAAGATGCGACTTTTCCGAAGTAGCAAGACTTTTCAGACAGGCACGACCATTAAATGGCATCACTTCGCGAAAAGATATCTCTGTGACTTCAAAGCATGTTCCATCAATGAAACATACTTCGAGGGGGCAAAATGTTGGCTAGCTTTTTTGACCAAGCCACCAAGGTTCACACACAAGAAGAGAGTATGAAGCTTTGTTCCTCTAGTTCATGAAAGGCCAGATCGCACCAGCGGATCGCACCAGCGGATCGCACCAGCGGATCGCACATACGGATCGCACCCCTCGGATCGCCAGCATAGAACGCGACCCGATCCGTCCATGGGAGCACGACCCGATCCGCACCTATGCCACCACCTCACTCCGATCCGATCCCCTGCTACGTGGCGAAGCTCCTGACTTGTTCAACCACGAACTGGTCTTCAACGATCCGCAATCCATGGATCCAGCGACGCGTGTCCACAACTGTCACATTGACCATTTCTTCCTCATTGCTCGATCCGATCCGATATTCTCGGGATTTGCGCCACGTGTGACCGCGATCCACCTGACAGAATCAGCTATAAATAGCCCAGAGGCTGGCATTTTTCAGGATCTTTTGGCAGTATTGAGCACTGATTCCACCATTACTGTCATACCACTATTTCTTATCAGTTTTATTTCGAGATTATTGAGAGAAATCATAATTGTAAGAGTGGGTTTGAGAGAAATCGTTGGTTGTACTAGCATTCAAAGTATAATCAATAGCATATAAAGTGGACGTAGGCTCGTTAACGCCGAACCACTATAAACCTTGTGTGTTCTCCGCTTTTTCCTCATATTTCAGTTATAATTTTCTACGAATCAGAACAATTTGGGTGTTAGGTCCAAATTTTGATCTAACAGTAGTAAAAGTAGAAGCATAACGTTTAACTTTATTGCTTCATTTTTTATTGGTTAGCAGCACTCCATTGAAAAAATGCTTCATGATGGGTGCCATTTGAGCATTTTCATGGTTATTATCAGTTTTCACAGTTGGTGCCTCTTTAGGGAGGACCGTTACATTATCCACTTTTTCTCTAAGTGCTTGTAATCATGTTAATACCATTAGCTCCTTTTCTGATCTTTTTTCGTCTATACTCAGGTGTACTTGATACCTTACTGGGATAATCTTGGCTTTTGGTGCTCCTCTAAAATTAGCAAACTTAGCTAGGGAGTCTGCTTGTTCGTTATTTTCTCTTGGTATTTGATATATATATATAGAAGGTTGAATTGGACTAGCATCTTTAAAGCCTTCTTAATTATTGTGCAAAGTTTATATCTCTTGTTTGAAATAAATTCTTTAATTAGTTTATTATCGGTTGTGTCACTAAGATTTTAATTCTGAGAATTTTCAATTATAAGTCCAATGTTAATCCAACTATCATAAACTTATATTTGGCTACATTATTAGTGGCTTGAAACCAAAGTTTCATTGTGTAATGTAAGCGGTGTCCATCAGAAGCTATGATAATGTACCCTGCACCAGCTCCTTGCTAGTTCGAAGGTCCATTAATGAACAATTGTTATTTGGCTTTATGTTTTTTCCCTTTTTCAGTTGTTCCTCTATAAATTCAGTGTACTCATTGACGAAGTCGGCTATCGCCTTCCCTTCAATTATTGTCCATGGTTAAACTCCTATGTCATATTGGCTTAAATCTATCCTCCACATTAATAGCCTTCCAAAAAAATTTGGTTTACGTTAGGGAAAAGTTAGCTAAACCCCACATCGAATGGGCCTAAAAATAAGCTCTTAACCTTCTGGTAGTGAGCACCAAATAGTATGCTAGCTTATTGATCATTGGATGCATGTTTTCTATATCTTTTTTATCTCTTTCTTATATAGTACACCGACAGTTAGACCTTATCATCTTTCTTATTAAGATGTGTTAACCATATGTTTCGACACAACTGAATAAAGGTATGGGCTTTCCCCTTCTACTGGTCAAAATAGAAATGGTGGTTTACCCAAGTGATTCTTCAATTCTTGGAAAATTTTCTTAAACTCTTCTCCCCCACTCGATTTTTTTTCTTGTACACTTTGAAAATTGAAGTACACTTATTAAATGTGTTAAATAGGAAATTAGAATTATAAATGCCTCTATAGAAAATTTGTATGCGTGTGAGTTTCAATGGCTTCTATTAGTTATAATGACACATAAACACGAGGTTAATCCCAACTAGTAGTAGAAGCCTGCGTAGAACCAATCAACATATCAAATATCTACAAGTTATTCAGGTTAATGTGAGAGGTCTAAGTGCCATGGGCCATTATAATTATCCATAAAAACGCGAGGGTAAACCTAACTTGTAGTAGAAGTCTGCCAGAAATCGCTCGGCAAATCCAACATCTAAAAGTGGTCGGTTAATGTGAGATATCTTTTGTGTGTGTATATATATATTTGTGTGAAGTAAGCCTTCCTTAAGAAGGTATTAAGTGGACAACCTACCTTATTTGGGTATTTGGTGGTTAGGATTAGGTCCATTCCTAAGGTTCACTCCTTGGTTTATGACCCAAGTCATGGGACCCGCCTTTATAAAGGTCTTATGTGGTCATTCGGTCCGCTTTGGCATTAAATGGTCTTAAATTAAAACGATATATGTTTGAGTGGGGTAGTTCTCTGAAAGTTGTTCGCTTCTTTTCTAGAGACTATGTGAGGGTGTACCCAGGGATGTGCAACATGAAAATTTCTAAGGGTCTGTTTGTCTAAAGGAAGGTTAAGTGGCTAGGAGTTCACATGTAATGACATTTAGATAGTAATGCATTGGTGCTCCTGGAGGGTCTTAAATGGCGTTGAGTGTCTACATAAACTTTGTATTAAGTGGAAGATTACTATTTCTCGCATTACATTGAGACTATATTTAATAACGTTGATGATTAAGAGACGAGGTCTTTAAATGATAGTGGGAATACACCATTAAATAAGTTTAGATAATGGTCTTAAGTGAAAAAACAGAGTCCGCCTCGTGGGGTATTAGGTGATTATAGGCATCCACCCTTATATTAGCATGTGGGCCTTAAGTGACTTTAGAAAAGTCCGCCTAATTAATACATGTGTTTGCCCGGAAACTTGACAACGCATATCACTACAATGATAAGATACTAATGGTACAAATTTCATCATATTCCGATATTATTCCTCGAAACTGCAATTTACACTATATCAAGATCGTTTTGACGGAAAAATGATCCGAGCTCGAAATAATTTTATTCACGCAACAAACAATTTGAACTCAATGAAACTAGTCTTGTAACACCCTGCATTTTTAATGAAATTAAAAATGAGCATATATGCATGAATATATGCGTGAACGATTATACATTAAAAGAAAAGGATTGGTTGCATGTTGCATGCACTAATTATACATTGATAACAAAAAGAGGTAGTTTGTGTGTGTGAATTAATGCGACACATAAATTAAAGAAAATGGTTAATTAGCATGCAAGCGTTAAAACAGAATATATATATATATATATATATATATATATATATATAAATTTAGAGGAAAGTAACGCACACACGAATAAATGTAATGCATACAAAGAAAGAAGAAATAAAAGAAATCAATGCATGCAAAATAATAAAGTCATACGCATAAGAACACTGAAGAGAGAATGTACATTTGATACATTAATGTTAAAATTGATTGCATGCATAAGAATGGTTAATATTAATATAATCGATTGCAATTAAAGGAAGGCATGCATAGTAATAAAGTTGCATGAAATATTTGCAATGCAAAGTTAGTGAATTAATTGAAATGTATGAAATACATACATTGAGAAGAAGATAACATGTATTAATAAAAATGAAAATGTGTTAAATAAAGTAACATATCAGTATATGCAAAATAAAAAGAGGAAGATTATTAATAAATTAATAATAAAGGTAGAGCATGTATAAACATGCAATTCAAATTAAAAATGATATATAAAAAGAGAAGGATAAATTAGAGAAAGTATAATGGGGAATCAATTAATGGATTTTAATTGCATGGAAATAAGAAGAGATGTATATATATACATGGCAATAAAAAGTTGAACAAATACAATGCATTAAATAGAAAGAAAATATTGCAATAAAATAATGCATGCAAGAAGGAAATTTTGGAGGAAGTTAAAAATAGTAGAAAGAAGCTTAATGCATTAAATCAAGGAAGAAGTTTAAAGATTTAATGTGAAAGGGGTTTAATTAGAAGCGGTTTAGTGTGAAAGCAGGTATTATATGAAAGCAGCTTAATTAGGAAGAGTTTAATAGGAAGGGTGTTTTAAAAAGAGAAAAGTTAGATATTAATTGATTTGAGAAAATTAAATATGGAACAAAGTAAAGAATTGTTCGCGTAGAAAGGTTTTGTATATGGATAATAGTTGAATGCGAATAAACATGATTTAGATTAAGGATTGTGCGCAAATAAAGAAGCATTCAGTGAACATGGACTGTTTTCTAGTCTAAATACGTTGCTGAACGCCTATAAATAAAACCCTAAACCTAGGCTTTTATTCATCTAAAAAAATGGTGGTGATGGCGGAGCTCTGCTGCAACGTAAATTGAATAGATTATTCTTCTCCAAATCCAATTCAGCAAAGATTAAACACATTCAACGATTGTTACAACAACAAATCCAACGTGTTCTTCGCAATAATTTGGATCCATTTCCTTAGATCTATTCACTGTGAGTTCATGTTATTTTAAATATTTAATTAGAAATCATAATATGTATATAAAATTGGATATTGGATCTATGCCTAAACAAGTTCTATTATGACATAGTTATCAGATCTGCATTTATATGTTCATACTACCACCATGTTAAATCTTGTCATAATATATTTATTCAGCTTTATGCCTATTTTTGTCAGTTTATTATTGATTCGTCACTATGCCAGTTTTTCTTTCCCTCTTTTCCCCTTTTATTTTTATAGCCAGGCTACCTTCGAGCCTAGGCCTAACGCTGAAATATGCGAACGTGCGAAATTGGGAATCATTTGGAAAAAAATATGATTTGGACGTAAATTGGAACATATGTAAAATATGATTTGGGCGTAGATTGGAACATATGTAAATATGAAATTTGGCATAAACTGGAACATGTGTAAATATTGATTTGGGGCATAAATTGGAACATATGCAAATATGAAATTGGGCATAAATCGGAACGTATGTAAATATTGGTTTGGGGCATAAATTGGAACATATGAAATTGGGCATAAACTGGAACATATGTAAATATTGGTTTGGGGCATAAATTGGAACATATGTAAATATTGATTTGGGGCATAAATTGGAACATATGTGAATATGAATTTTAGGCATATATTGGAAACTATGTGAATATGAATTTGGGTATAACTTGTATTGAAATACGTGAATAGGGACTTGGCTTATAAATTAGAAAATACGTGGATATGGGTTTATGCATTACACACACACACACATACACACACACCTTGATTTATGACTTGAGAAAAAGATCATGATGTGGAAACAATGAAATATGAATTAAAAAGGGGCATGAAAATCTATATTTGGAATAGGGAAACTTATTAATATGAATATGCCTAAAGTAATGGAACCGTAGTAACGCTTAGACATGAGGTTAGATTTCACTTGTGGTATAAGTCTGCCTGGAGCCGCCCGACATATCCAGCGACCACGAGTGGTTAATCTAACGTGATGGGTCTAATGCATAACAGCACCATGACTCGAGGTTAAGTCTAAACTTGTGGTTTAAGTCTGCCCGGAGCTACCCGATATATCCAGCATCCACAAGTGGTTGACTTAATGTGAGAGGTCTGGGGCATTAACATGTATGAACAGAAAAGATAAGATGTTTAGGCCTGTCCTAGGGACAAGTAGAAATTATACCTTAGATTATAATAAATGAAAAAGGGAATAGAATAACTTATGTAAGGGGATAAGCTGCACTTAATGGTACATTAAGTTGTTTATAAGAACAAGAATCTGCAATCTACAGATGAGGACAACATAAGTTATATTTATGGGAAGAAAAACTTATAAGTGGACCTTAGTTAAGAGAACTAAGTTAATAAGTAAACAACGATAAGTTGTAGAAGCGGCGTAAACTGAATTTATGATTAAATGAGAAAGGATGAGGAAAACTTGTGAAATGATATAAGTTATATTTAATCATAAATGATTAATGACATGCTAAAAAGGAAACATGTAAAATGAGACGTATTTAATTACACATTAAGTAAGAACATGTGATTGTAACTATGGAATCGGACGATGAAAATATAAAGGAATTGTGGATTACAGACCTTGGGCCACAATCTAGAGAATAACACGCTGTGGGCTTATTAATAAACTTAAAGGGGTTAAGTTATATAACCAAAATTAATAAGCAAGAGGAACTTGGTCACTTGATTAAGAATTCAATATGAATAGGGATAACCAAGTTAAAAGGAAACCTGATGAGGAAAAGCAAGTGCGTAATAGAATGAGGAAAAGTAAAGCGCTTGGACTAGTCCGCACGTTTGAGGGTGAATAACCCAACGGGGTAGACCATCGTGGTGTTATAAGGCACGAGGGGAGCGCACATTCATCTAATTATTCTGTCGACTCTGAAGGACTGGAAGGGGAAGCACGCGGCTTCCTAAGATACGTAAGGTGCTCCTAGTAGTCCTCTGTGCAGTAGTAGATGTTTAGGCTGTGCTCGCAGAGGTTGGGTCTGCGCATAACTACTAGGTGGATGGGCCTTGACTGCAAATGTAGCTTTGCAGTCAAAATGTTGTGACGCGGTGACACTAGGGTGATTCGGCGGTTGCCTCAACGGGGAGGCGAAGGGTCACAACCAACAAGGATAGTAGATTATTGGGTACCCATGATCGGCAGCTAGTGGGATGCAAGAAGACTAGAGCTAAAACCAATAGACCATTCACCTTTCACTATCGGGTTACAGTGGTTGAGGGAAGACGCCAAATGGATGTTTATATTGTTTTCTTTAGGGGCAGTCGTTTAGCTCTTATAGTCTTTACTAGTTGAGGGAGGGGACGAGGTAGGGCCATAACCACCATGGAAAACAGACCCTAGGAATATTTGTATTTTGAGGCTCTTAAAGGCGGGCCTGTACAGGTACGGAAAAGCTCCCGACCAAGTTCCGTGTTTCTTGTTTAGCCCTGCAATGGATCTCGGTGCACATTAGAGGACGTGCGGTGAAGACATCGAGCTACAATTGACAATATGTATGTGGGACAATCTAGATACATGCATACCAGCTTTGGATGGTGTATCGTAGACTTGAAAGCATTACTCCGGTATGAAATCTAATTCGATAGACGGTGGCAGTCCGTACGCTTACATAGCGTAGTAATGACCGATATATGCGGAACGTAACATTGTTATGTAGAGATCTGTATGTCACTCCGACATAGGATGAGGGACTGCATTCACTTCTGTGGCATTACGGTGGAGACCGTGCGGGTGTGGTACCGTAGGGTGTTTCTCGATATTGAGAGGTAGCTACGTACATATTGTATTAGGTAAATCCACTGGAAAGTGAATGGGTACGACGCGTGTATAAGCCTTGAGTGATGTTAACCCAAGTAACCTAATAATTAAGAAATGTAATGGAACGGTATATGTAGGGACCATTCTGTTTTTGATATACTAGTATTGGTGCGGTGCAGAGAAATGTATTTAAGAAGCAAAATATATTATGTTCAACTTATCTTGTTCGGTTCACACTTGTCCTTGTTATTGTTATCTTGTTCTTCCAGTTTTTATATACCTACCATGATACTTTTATTTATTTGTATTTAAAAGTAACTAAACTCGCCAGACTTTACGTCTGACCCTTTTTGTATCCTCTTCTCTCTCTTTCGTTTCCCACCCTCCAGGTACTCAGGGTGGGAGTGCTTAGAGTTAGTTTGGACTCTTTCAGCTTAGCTTGGATTTTGGATATTGATGTACCGCTTTGAATTCTTGTCAACTCTCTTATGGCTTCGCATGGGAAATATGGTTTTATGCTTTTATACATTGATATTTTTGGTTAGACAGATTATTAATGTAATTGGTTACTTCAAACTTATGATGTAAACTCAGTATTTGGAACCCATGATGTTTTGATTTAAATAAATTTTTAATCCCGCTGCTATTTTGCATGTTTGCCTTGTGCTATTATGTTCTTATTTACGTATAACACTTCACGAAACTTAATGCATTCTATATAGAGTGACATTAACGGACGTGGGGTGTCATAGTTCTCAAGTTCTGATTCAATTATATACGAAAAGTCACATTTCATTATAAGAAAACTTGCCTTTGGTCGTGAAAAGTGGCAGTGTTCATCGCTAAGTGCATCCAACAATATATTATCCCATGATGTAAAAATAACCAAAAAATTTAGCACCCTCCCGCCTACTAAAATTTTCCCGGCTACAAAGAAAAAAAAAGTTAGTTTGTCTTGATTCTGTTACGTTTTCCTCCATCATTAATATTTTGGAAAAGCCCTTCTTTTGTTTTTCTTCATTACTTATTTTTTTGCCTTTCAGACTTCAGCAAACCTAACCCCCCCTCCACCGGTTCTTCCTTCGTCATCGTTAAGCTGGTGCTCTCCATCATCATTGTTACGCTAGCCTTCTCGGTCCTCATCAAGTATTTCAATCGGATACCACTTAATTGCTCGAGATTTCATCATAAACCCTAGATAGGTATGAATTTTATATTTCAGCTAGATCGGCTATTTCGATCTAATTACGATTTTCTTATTTTGTTATGCAAATTTTGTGCAAACTTCGATCTAATTCATACGGTTCCTGATGTACGTATTAGCTTTGGGAAGTTATTAGTGCATTTCTTATAAATTTAGCTTTATTGAAAAGAGAAATTTTCATATGCTCTTTTCAGAGCCAACTCTTTAGATTCCTATTTGGTTTTGGTATGGAAACTCTTGAAGACTTTAGTTTATTTCTCATTTTGGTAGTATTTTAAACAATAGAGCCAAAAACATTATGCGAAGTTGTATCTATATGTGAGGTAGTTTTATTTGTTTGATTAGTAAAATTATCGATGAAGAAGTTTACATGCAGAATAGTCGGAGTATGTTCTCATAAAAAAACATCCATGTATTAGAAAGTACAAACCAGAAAAATTGACATGTTTTTTTAGCCTTACCTAGAGTTGCCTTCTCAATTTATTTTCTCTATGCTGGATTGAGTTTCTTGCTATCTGATGAAGCTTGATTATGTAAAATGAGTGTTGAGTGTTTCACTTGGTTAGTATATAGTGTAGTTTAAAACCATTGGAAGTTATTTGACGTCCACCCACCTGTCAATGTAGGGCACTGCATGTCTCCGAGGAGTTCTATGCGCTGCCTATAAAGGTATTGCTAAGCGCTAACTGTTTCAAGCTATGACTAGCCACAGTGCTTATAAAAGCAGTGCTGAGAATTTCATGTAAAGGCAATGCCTAGCCGCACTGCTTATTACAGGAAGCGTGTGTGTTGTTCTGGGCAGTGCTAAGCCGCATATGATAAAACTATAGCTTCTTTATTTGTTGCATCATATTTGAATGCAGGTCGTCGAAATAATTCATAATAATGGCACTTTTATGTACATATATGTGTTTATGAACAATGAATAGCTCTATAATTATTTATTTATTCATTTATATGCAAGGGCATATACGTAGAACTAGGCAAGACAATAATGAGTTGAACTAAATAAATTTATAAGCTTATGGAGAACTATGAAGGTGTATATGGAGAACTAAGTTTATAGGAATAATATTGTATTAACTAATTTTATAATAATAATAAATTTACAAAGTTTATGAAAATATATAAATTTGAGATAATTTATAAAAACTAGCTAAGTTAATAAAGTCTAAGTTTAAGATAATTTATAAGTTTAAATTAATTAGAATGTAAGTTAATTAAAATACATGTTTGACTTAATGAAGGTATAAGTATGGGTTAGTATAAGTAAAATTATAAATAAGTTAACAGAGCTCTGGTATGGTATAAATAAAATCATTCATACTGAGAATGTTTTTTTATGCAGAAACAGGCAATAGCAACATTTACATGAAATTAAAAGTGCCATTCCTCTATATAAACATGTAATAAATCTAGAAAGTGATGGCTGTGCATTTTGAATTATGATGGTATTTTAGGGATCTTCCATGGGATAAAAAAAACATTCTCAGTATAAATGATTTTCGTTGCTATGAAATTGTTATATAAAATGGCACCGTACTGATGCAGACTCAATACTTTATTGCTTTGTAAATAAACATCTATGTCAATCATAGACAATTATAGATGAAGTTTCCATTCCTTTAAATAGCTTCTTCCTACTACTTATTGCATCATGCACGTTTGGATTTTTATGTTCATATTTTTGCTATTAAATGACAAATAAGAGGCATTCATATCATCGATGGTCAGGTAACTTATTATCTTGCTGAATTGAAACTTACTAAGTATATTTTGATTCTCATTGTTATATGGATTATACTATAATTGGATTAGACGTTCACATGATTGATACTTCATTTAGCTAAAGTTTGGATATTCATGGCACTAGCAGCTTTTTATGACAATACCCAGTGCTTTATGATGATGTAAATTTCATTCGTGGTTAACTACTGCATACCATATTATATTAGAAATTTCGAAAATCTGAAATGAAATTACTATGCTATTTAAAATTTTGAACCTATAGACTTTATAATACCCATTGATATTCTATCATTATATGAAGTAAAATATGGTAAACTAGCGACAACAATATAATTATAGTTTAATCTGTTGAAGAGTCAAATACTTGTTTACTCTAATTTTTTGAAACCCAATCATCTCCAGGTTAAAAAATTACAATTATAAATTCATAAACATGGTTCTAAAGAGGAACATGCAATATGACAATGTTTGGTCAATTCTATGATTAGTTGGGGTAAGATATGGTAAGATAGTGATTGTTTTTCCTGTGATCTTTCTTTCCCTTCGCCAAATTATTTTTTTCCTCTAGAATTTTGATCTTTTACCCTAATCCATGTTAAAGGATTTTTAAAGCTTTTGTTAGTGTTAAACAATGAAGTTTACTTATGAATTGATTGATGGTTGGCCAAAATTAGTTTCCTATGACTTTTTCACCCTAAGTTTCATTTCATTTGTGTGATATAAACAATCCAAATTTCAGTAGACTACCCAACCCAACATTTCTATATATTATTTCTTTTGAGGTTGATTCTCTAAGAAATAAGCTAATTAAGTTTCTCTTCACATAACTCAGTATCTATAATGTCTAAATTAACTTCTTTGCAAGCACCAAAATTTTCCATACCAGTTTGTCAACAAAATTAATGAATATTAAATTCTATAAACAAGGTAAATTTTAAGTGATTGTAAAATAATGCATTCAAACAATCTTCTTTACTGATTAATAATAAAGATAAAGTGCTCACATTTGCTGATAAAGTTCTCTTGCTTAAAAATTAGGGAAAGTAACCTAATTTGAAAATAATAATAATTTTTTCTTCAAAAATGATGTGTGATGATTCTAGAAAGGTTAAGGGATTGTTTATGCAAAATAAAATTTTCTGACACAAAATAAGGAATTCTTTTTTACTCAGAGGCTTTCATTGTGTGAATGGGACTTATGTTCTCTTTTATGATCTTTTATTTAGACACCACCAGAGTTTACTTCCTTAAACCATAAAGATATATGCCAAGGTATTAATTATATTATAACACTGGCCTAATTTTGTTACTATGGTTCTTCGTATGTTCGTGAGTGTATGAACTTAATGAAAAAAGGGCATTGTTATTGACACTCCAAATATTGTTAAGAGCGTTCAATTTTTTTTTTTTCAAAAATTGTTAAGGGGAGTACTAATGAGGAAAGTAGCCCCTTAACAAATAAAAGGAAATTTTACCTTATTACCCATTTAGCCCCTTAAAAAATAAAAGTAATTTTACCTTAAAAAATATTGCAAGGGACGCAGTAATTATTTTCGATTCGCATATATCGATTTTTTTAAAACCATGAAGGATACGCGTTTTCAGAGGAATAGGATCGAACTGTTTTTTTTGTCGACATAAATCTGCCAAATTTTATAATTACGGAGTCAATGCACCGAAATGATCATTAATTTCCAATATATCACTGTCGAACACATATATAATTGATTATGTGTTGTATTCGGTGTGCATTGGTGACGAACTGCTTATTTTAATTTGGTTTCCCTTATCGAATAAGTTTCGTTTAATCTATTTTGAAGGGGCAATCCAGGAACATTGAGTAGGGTGGAATAATATGTTTGTGTAGCCCCTTAACAAATTTTCAAAAAGTGGAGTGTTTTTAAAAAATGGTCCCCCTTAATAATAGTTGGAGTGTCAATAGCAACACCCTGAGAAAACTTCTACCTGGGTTTAATAAATAGGAAAATAATCACAAGGACAAAATTTAGGGCTTTTTTATTCATAAGGACAGCGTACTAAAATTTTGCTCAGAAGGACAATACACTAATACATTTTAATTTCCTAAATCACGTGCTCCGTTTCTTCCCCGTCGCTTCTATCTCGCGTGCTTTTTTTCCTCGTTCAATTTTTCTACAGCGCGAATTTAACTCCATGATTTGATTTTCAAACATCTCTCTTATTCGATCATCTTCAGAATCGTTCGAGCTCCTCAATTTATTCGATTTTCCCTAATTTTATCATGTGAAAAGCTTCATCGGTTCATAAGGACACACGGATTTTGATTCGATAGGCTGTAAAGATGATCTCGTGATTTTGATTTTGTGAATTCGTCGTAGAAAATCGACCGAGAGATAGGAGCGACGGAGATGAACGACGGAAGTTACTTTTTTGGATGGTGAATTTAGTAGCAGTTCGTAGGTATCAATTTTCTATTTTTTAAGGTACCATTTTTCTTGTAATAACTGTGTTATGCTTCTATTTTAATTTATTTTCTTGATATATTAGTTTTGTACTTGTACTGTTGCATTAACTTTGCAATTCAATCGAAATTATGTCGTTTTAATCAATCAAAGTGGGATGTAAACATTTTTATTCCTTAGTTTTAATTTAAAATATTAAAGCAGTTTTTAGGTATCATTTTTATATTTTTTTAGGTATCATTTTTATTTTTTCTAGTTGAATTTACATCATACCAGTTTTTAGGTATCATTTTTATATTTTTTTGGGTATCATTTGTATTTTTTCTAGTTGAATTTACATCATAGCAGTTTTTAGGTATCATTTTTATATTTTTTTAGGTATCAATTTTATATTTTCAACATGAATGTACATCATAGCAGTTTTTAGTTATCATTTTTTTTTAGGTATCATTTTTATTTTTTCTAGTTGTTTACATCATAGCAGTTTTTAAGTATCATTTTTATATTTTTTTAGGTATCATTTTTATTTTTTCTAGTTGAATTTACATCATAGCAGTTTTTAGGTATCATTTTTATATTATTTTTTTAGGTATCAATTTTATAATTTCAACATGAATGTACATCATAGCAGTTTTTAGGTATCATTTTTATATTTCTTTTAGGTATCAGTTTTGTATTTTCTAGTTGAATTTCCAGTATTATGTTGGTATAAGTTTTGATTGTGTATGAAATACTTGCAGATACTGCATGTTGCTGGAGATTACTTGGATTCAAGACTGGATTGCGTACAAGTAAAAGTAAATGCATGAATGCATGCTTGGAATGGGGAGCAGTGTTCTATGTAATTAGATTGTGTAGGAAAAAAAATGTATTCCATTAAATCAGTTATGTATCATTGTAGGTATCATATGATACAAGTGGGTATTATTGTGTACTACTGAGAATAATCTCATTTTTGTGACAATTGAATTGAATTGATTGCTATTATTTTTTTAATCAGTAGGTATTATCGTGAACAAATATTATTTTTGTGAGATTTGAATTGAGTAGGTGGGTGTTTTTTTTTATCAGTGGTTATCAGAATTAATGTTGTGTATCAAAAAAAAAGTCAATTGCCAAAGCAAACAACACAAATCTACCTAAAAGCTGCTATGATGTAAATTCAACTAGAAAATATAAAACTGATAACTAAAAAAATATAAAAATGATACCTAAAAACTGCTACAATGTAAATTCAACTAAAAATATAAAACTGACACCTTAAAAAATATAAAAATGATAACTAAAAACTGCTTTAATATTTTAACGACAAAAGTAATACAGAAAATGTTTGAATCACAATTTTGTTGTTTAAAATGAAATAAATTCGTTTAACAGCAAAACTGATGCAGCAGTTCAAGAACAAAATTAACACAACAACAAGAAGTAACTACAAAAAAACATAACACAGTGAATACAGTAAAAATGATACCCAAAAAAATATAAAAAAGATACCTAGAAACTGATGTATTGTTTTTTTTAAAAAGTAAAACAAAAATTACTTACATCACAGTTTGGTTGATTATAACGATATAATTTCGAATGTAATACATAGATAGTGCAATAATACAACTACAAAATAAATACAACATTAAAAACATAACAAGCGAATATAAAACAGTGTTGAATAAACAAAAATGATACTTAAAAAAAAAAATGATACCCACGCGCTGAAAAGTTGAACATTAAAATTGCAAAAAAAAAAATCACGAATCACCTTGCGAAATAACCCTAAAACTAATCGGCAGAAATTATCATTAAATTATAATGATTATAGCAACAAATAAAAATCCAATTGAGGTTGATTTTTGAGATTGATTTCATGCCCTAAATTTTGCTGTTTCGATTGATGATTGAGGTTCGACTGTAAGATGTAGGCGGATTTGATTCGATTCGATTTCGGGTTGAGATGATTTCGTTAATTTTGATTTGCTGATTTCGTGGAAGAAGAAATCGGAGAAGAGAAAAAGGAGCAGAAGAAGAAATCAGAAAGGAGAGAAAGGGCGACGGAGATTTTTAGGGTTATGTCCTTTTGGATAAAATTTAAACGCGTGTCCTTATGGATAAAATATTAATACCGTTTGTCCTTCTAAATTAATTACCCTTTAATAAATAGATTTTTTTTTAAACTCTTGGATTATTTTGAAATAAGGAAATAGAAAGGACTTTGTAGAAAATATAGGGTATTACCAGCAAAAATTGACAGTACATTTAATCATTCCATTGAATGATCCGTTAAACTTCTATGTTTAATCACCCCCAATAGCTTCATTTAATTACCCAATTAAATAGTATAATGATTTTAACATTATTTCCATTGATATTGCTCCATAAGCAATCATCAACTTTATTTTCGTAAACATTGCGATTTGTACCAAATAATATGCTCTAATTAAAGGTTAGATGATCAATTCAATTTCTACAACCAAAATTAACCAAACACATCAAAACAAACATTAATATACATAAGTCACCATTATGGAGCATTGTGAGGAGTTAATATCCATTCTACTTTCTATAGTTGTGACATATTAATAATTAACTTCTCTCAAATAAATATTAATTACATATTTTAACTAAATAAGAGAGGTAAAAAGAATATGTGTTCAGAATTGTATTACTCACACATCCATGGTGATTTTAATGTTATAATTTAAAATTTTGGAATGATCAATCATGATATTTGTTAATTCAGGTTGTTCCTATATGGATCAGTTAGTAACCTTAACCTGGCATAAATTACATATATTCAACTGTTCGTTTTCTACAAGTGTAACATCCCGAGATTTTGAGATAATTTAGAATATTAAATTTAGTGTGTTTTCGAACAAAGTTATTTTAAATGTTATTTTTTTTATTTTGTTTATATTTATAAATAATGAAAGTTGAAACTTAATATTGAAATATTTTGCTTTATGTAATTTATAATTGAAATACAAAAATTGAAGTGGTAAATAATCAATATTGGAATGTAAACTAAAACAAAGTTTATTTATGAAATCAATTTGAATTAAAATTTTGATTTGGATAAAGATGATTATTTGGAAGTGGAAATATCCAATTAAATATGATCTTTGATTATCGGTGTGGTTAAAATAACAAAATTTAAGGACATGTCTATTTACTTATGTTTTCATATGTAGATAGTTTTGTAATATTTTGACATCATTAATTTTTGTACATACTTGAATGGTCATGCACATTTTTATTACAAATTTCAATGATAGAATAAATAGATTTAAAAGTGGAGCATTCATATTCTCAGGTGAACGAATTTTATACTTTCTTTTACAATGGTTAAATTGTTGTTGACATTTAATGTAATGTAGCAAAAAATGGAAGTAATGGAATTGTAATGAATGTTGAATTAATACAATAAAACAAACAAATTAGTTCTAAAATTGAAATATAATGTTAAAGCTAATGTGATTTTTGAACCATAGTGGGATAAATATAGAATTTAATGATTTGTGTCTTAAATTATTAAGATATAAATTTTACTTGATTTGTTAAACAATGAATTACAATAACCATATACGATAATAACTTGTGCTTGGTAAGTTACTTATATTGAAATTGGAATTAATATTTAATTAACAATATATAAAATAGATTAGCTCATTTTGGAATTTCTTATATATTGAAATTTTTTATGTATTGAATATGATAATAATATAGATACATTGTTTGTACAATGAATGTCAACTGCATATAAATGTAATTATCTGCATGGATTGGAAGAATAGTTATATTTGAAAGGAATGATTAATGAAAATTAATTGATTACTTCAAAAAATGTTCAATTGAGATTGTTTAATAATTGAGTTTGATATTTATAATATACGGAATTTATTCCTGTAACTACTCTAATCGTATTTCGAATTTGGAATAAATTAGACATGTTGGGTATTGAATTAAAGATGAAAACGGAAAGATTTGATTGCTTTAATTGGTAATTAAACCATTGAAATTCTAACATAATTCTCTTCTTAAACCTAATCGACTGTTTCTCCTGTAGCAAAACATAAATAAATCGCCATTTTTCTGAGATAAAACCCATGGCGGCTCCTCATTTCAAAAAAGAAAAAAGCTAAAACAAGTTCCATTCAACTAGATAAATATTCTCTTCAATCCTATACTTTTGTTGGAGCGTGCGGTATAATTTGTTTTGAGGTTCGACATGCATAGTAAAGGCATGAAATTAGGGCTGAGTTTTGCGTCTTAATTAGTGATTGATTTGCAATTTGGTCATCGTATTTGAATCCATGGCATCAAATAGAAACAAGTGACAAAATTTGGGTAGTTTTCACGACAAAAAGTGTCGATACTTGTGCTAGAGCTGTCCTTATAGGGATGGAAACGCGGTTGTGATGGTGAGTCAAAGAGTCGGTTTATGGTGTCGGGGAAGAAGCACTTGAGAAGAGAAATTCGATGGTTAAATCGGTATGATGTTTCGTTGAAGAAATGAGGAGAAGTGGAAGAGAGAAGGAGGGATAGACATGAAGTTTTTTTGCTGCGTTTTTTCCTGGACATATGTTTAAATAAGGGGAGGAGAAGGAGATGAGACAGGTGACGTGGCACATTTTGTTTGGTAAGAGATCGTTTGTTTTAATTTAAAATTTCCAATAGTAAAAATCGTATAACTTTTGCATACGACTTCAGAATGACACACGGTTTGTTGCATTGGAATCGTATCGACGAGCTCTTCATGATGTCGCTAGATTGAACCAATTCTGAGACGGTTTATTTTTGGACCTATTTTGGAGTTCAATCGGATTCGAAACCAGAGGTGAGTGACTAAACCCCCTCACGCGTAACTAAAGTATTCTAATATTTTGTTAAATTAATATCATGTCATGATATGATTGTATGGATTGATGTTTGACAGTTTAAATTGCATATTTATATTAGTGAAAATTAGGCTCACATCCCTAAAACATTTCAAAATATAAGCCACGTCCAATGTAAAGATTTATCCATTTCCGGTCCCTAGAATTGAGGTGCCGCTTTTCTTTTTTTGGTCCAAACCGCCTCCTGCTGCTCCCCTTCGTCTTTTCTCATTTCTGACCAGAAAAAAATGCGCCAGCCACTAAAAAAAAAAAATCAAAAAATAGGAAATATTCTCAGAAGCATTCGCCAAAAAAAAAAAGTTGCATACTTCTGTGCAACTATTGCCAATAGTAGCATACATTCATGCATATATTCATATAGTGTATTTATTTTGATAATCTGGACCAATATACGCATATATGTATGCAACTATTACCAATAAACTGCATACATGTATGCATACAAAGTTGAACTGAGATTCAAGTGTTGCGAATATTTGCATACATATATGCGTATATTATGTATATATGCATGCATGTGTGCAACAAAGCTAGAAGGGGCGATGGCTTCTGAATTTACGCATGAATGTATGCATGTATTCTGTATAAGAGCATAAATGTGTGTAACAATGTCTGAAAACGGTGAATGGTTGAAAAACAGGCCAAATTTGAATATATGCATAAAACGATGCATATATTGGTGTTTTGCTGCATATATGTATGCATTTATACTGCAGTTTGGCGCAACACTGAAATATAAGCATGAATGTATGCAACTATGTACGAATATGTGCATCTTTTGATGCAAAAACCTGCTGTTTCGCCGTTTTGTGTTATTTTGGGTTTTGACGTGGTTTTTGATTGTTTTTTCACCTGAATTTTTTGGTGTGAACGTGTTTTATTTAATAATGAATTTACGTGATTTTTTTTAATTTTTTTAATTTTTTTTATATGTTTTTGAAAAATAGGGACCTAATTTACATGAAAAGTTGGACCGGATGTGAGCTTAATTTTGAAACTTAATAGGGACCTGTGACAAAAGGACCCTTTATATTATTTGCATCGATAATGTAGTTTAATTTGACTGTTAAATATAATTTTACAGTTAAGTTAAAAATTTGACATATCATTACTGTTTAAAACCTGACATCTGAAATTTGCAAATTAATATGATATTGGACTGTTCTGTATGCATTGATGTGATGGGTGGCTTGAATTTGATATGTTGACATATTGATGTTAATTGTGTAAATTTACATGTTATTCATATTTATTCGTATATGACCGTTGTTATGCCGATTAATCCCAATCATTACCTTACGGGCATCGACTAAACCCAGGATTAATCATTAAAATGAATTAAGAACGTAGGTTGAAATGATAGATACCTATGACCTAGATTTGGATTGAAATGATATATATCCTTTCCCAAAATACTAAAATTAAAATTTAAGTATCACTTGGCCATATGATAGAAAATTATATACGGACACAGGTTGGTTAAATAAAATTTGTTTTAACGATAAATTTTGAAATATTGTTTTAAAGACAATATAAGCGATGTTCTATAATTTATTTCCTTTGAACTTGAACCTTGAATTTTAAAATATAAACAAAAGGGAAATAAAGTAGTATTGTAACTGAAGCTAAATAAAGTGAAATATAATGTAAATCTAATTTATTGAAATTGAATGGTTTCACCCACCTTTGAAATTTATTATGAACTAACATTGATTTGAATTATATATTAATTGTGAACTCGATATTTGTTAAAATTGAAATCATTGAAAATAAGATTCTGATTTGGAATGTAACTATTTGAGTTAATTTGATCGAATAGAAATGAATGTAAATTGGAAGTTTAACCGATGGAATTATTGAAAATTGAGTTGGTTGAATTGAAGTTGAAATATGACTTCAAGTTTAACTGAAAATGTTAGAGAAAACAATTCTAATTCCAACTATAGTATTTCAAATCATTTTATAGACTATTTTAATAATAATTATATATATATATTTTCTTTAAAAACTATTTTACTTTATTACTATTTTATTTTATAAATTATTTTAAATAAATCATTTTATAATTAACTATTTATTTTAAAAATTACTCAATGTTTTAACTATATATTTTAATAAATTTGATAAATTCTATTTTAATTACAAGCTATTTATTTTCAAACTATTTCAATTATATATCTAAACTATTTTAAGTATATTGTTAACTATTTTAATATTCAAATTATTAAAGTTGGAATTGTTTCAAGATTTTAATTGGTTCAAATGGAGATATTAGTATAAATAATATTCTATCTTTAATGTTGATTAATTTTGGAAATCTGATATCTTGATATGAAGTATGAACCCCTTTGAAATGTAAAAGAACTGACCGGTGTGGTAAATGTAAACGTTGGGTTGTTAAAGAGACCGGGACCGGATATTGTCATACTCACTGCCAATACCGAAAACCGCTTTAACAATTGTGTACGCGGTGAAGTTCCAGAAATGGTGTTGGATGGATTTGGAGGCGATTACTGGATTTGAAGAAAGAGAACGATGATGGATAGCCTTGACCTTCGGGTCATAATTAAAATGACTAAAACAGGAACCATACCCTGGTTATTGAGTTAGCTACTCTGAGCAGGCATACTTCTTCGATACCATATATATATATACACTTTGTGATTGATTGGCGCCTTTGATTTATTTTGGGGGTATGTCTGGGGTGGGCGGTAGTTGCGGCTATGCGTTACCACCGGCTTGGGTCCGCAATCCGGTAGAATCACTACTGATGGGTATTGCCTCGATGCCTTGTCATATTTATCCTGATCGAGCCCCCAACGATTTTGATTTAACGTTGTCGTATCATGGCGCGTCCCTATCTGCCGACGTACTGGTGTGTTATATGCAAACTGTACGACAACAGTATAAACGGTGTAAGGGTAATAATGGTAATCCCGCTTGCATTATTTTATTATATTATATTTAACCATAGACATTATTATAATAGCGTATTATATTATATAGTATTAGTTTGACGGATCCTTAAGTGATGGAAATTCCCGTAATATCTCTTAAGTTATTGCACTCATATTATTACATGAAATTTGATTTAACTAATACGAGAATGATTTAGTTCTGATTCGAGTGTTTGTTGTGTTTCTTTTTTTTGCAATATGCTCGAGTCAGACCGAGTTCCAGTTAGCAAAGTTTCACTTGCCTTGAAGATACCACTATGGAGATGAAGACGGAGCTCAACAGACGTATTATTATTATTATTATTCCGCTGCAAATGCATTGGTATGTTGTATGTTAATTTACTCTGATAATCGTTGTAAAATATAATAAAATGTATGTTGTAACAGCTTCATGAACTGTTATTTATTTATTATATTTTGTCCTTCTGCTGTGTGATTCTGTGTTTATTTTTCTTCTTCTCTTTTTTTCTTTATATAAATCCCAATAACTATCCGTATTTTTGATTGGTTTTAGTCGACATTGAGGATCATTGTCGATTTGAACGGTCAAAAATCCTAAGGATGTTACAACAATTTTGAAATGGTTGGAGTTTTGCCCTTTTTCATTTGATTTTGGCTAACGCACATTATTTTTCATTTTATTTTACAAAATTTGGTTAGTTTTTTAAACTTGATTAATTTTATAAACATAATGTAACACCCCACGTCCATTAATGTCACTCGCAAAGGGAATGCATTAACTTCCATGGAGCATTTTAAGTGAATATAGAACAGAAAATCACAACAAGACAGACACAAAGCAATACTTGAAAATTTAAAACTTTATTTATTGCAGTAGAAGGTAAATATGTTTGGTTACATCATCAAAAACCATAAACCAAAGTCAAGTACATAATATCCATCTTGATAAAACAAAGTACATAATCCCACTACTACAAATAGCCATAAAGAAAATGATAGGCTGAACTTTACTTCAACAATCCAAATCCAAGTGCTCCCAAAGAGATACCAATCAAGCTCCACTAGTACTAGTCCCACCCTTAGAACCCTTGGGGGGGGGGAAGGAAGGAAAGAGGTGGAAACAAAGGGGGTCAGACATAAAGTCTGGCGAGTCCGATAACTCTAACAACATAATTATTAAAGCAATATGATAAGATATAAGCTGGAGAATAAGGTAATGACTGTGTGAACCACATGGGTATGTCAAGGCAATCAAGAGAAACAGAGATAACGTTAATGGCGCTTCCTAATCAATATAGGATAATTACTATACTCTACCGTACTGTACCGTACTGTACTGTACTAACACTAACTGCACCCCTACTAGTCACTGTAGAAATTTGATCCCTCCTGGCTAAATAGAACGATGATAGCTTCGTGTACTACTAGATGTACCCACTATCCTCCATGTTTGACTGTATATCTCTAGTTGCTATCATAGGTACCCAGCGTGTACCTATCCTCACTAGATGTACCCCTTCAATAAGTAATAATGGTAATTCCATGTACTCCTAGCTGACGTCATAGGTGCCGCCTGCTCCTATCTCCACTAGGTGTACCCCCTTAATAATTATTAATAATAGTGGTAGCTTCGTGTACCCCTAGCTGACTACATAGGTGCCGTCTGCTCCTATCTCCACTAGGTGTACCCACTACCCTGCCCCATTCGATCGGCTCCCTAAATCGTAGTTACCCGTGCAGGTCCCACAGTGGGGGTGTATCACTCCCCAATATGGCAACCTTATACCACGCAAGGAATGCACGGCTTATAACTACACGATGCAACAACGTTTTACCTACCAGCTCGGACCCACGCATGCACGTGACCCCGTTGGACTTGCGTTGCCACCGCTAACCCGTTTTGGCCTCTAGCAATCAGACCCGGTAGGCGTGTCCCGTCCTCGACTTGGGTCGAGCTCACAAAGATACTTAATGGGCTACTGGACTGAAAAGGGCCCCCCCATGCTTGACACAAGCTTTCCACCTAGGCTTGGTCCCCTCTAGTACATCCCACTTAACCCCTTCATGTCCACTTACATGTTTTAAATTTGGTTAAGGGTTTCTATTAGTAATTCCACATGCCACCTAAGACACCCACTTAACCCCTATTTCCCACTTACATGTTTTACCTTGGTTAAGTGTTACTAATCGTATTTCCTCATGCCACCCAAGGCACCCACTTAACCCCCATGTCCCACCACATGTTTTACTTTGGTTAAGTGTTTCTTAATTTATAACTACCGTAACCCCTGTGGACCTCTCACATTAGACTAGCATTTGTGGCTGCTGGATTTGCCGGACGGGTCCGGGCAGTCTTACACCACAAACGAGCCTAACCTCGTGTCCATACAATTGTTACTGTAACACCCCGAATTTCGGTTAATGCTAAAATTCACTAATTACAGAATTAATAATCTCAGATGTGAGAATTGGGGGAAACGGGCTGTGTCATTGCGTTCGTCTCGGAAAAATACGCAAAATAGAGTCCGAGTTTTCGAAAATCGGAGTCCGTATGGCCCAGTTATGGCCCGATGAAGTTTGCAGAAAATTTGAAACTAAAAACAGAATTAAGAATTTAAAATTCAGATTTTAAATTGGACAGGCGGGGCCAGGCGGGAAGATTCCCGCCCTACCCATGTCGACAGGGCTGTCGACAGGGGTGTCGACTTGCCTGTCGACTTGCCTGTCGACAGGGGCCTGGCGTCCAGTGAACCTGGGTGCACCAGGTTGCACCAGGTTGGGTTCTAGGCTGGCTTGGAGGGCTGGTTCTAGAGATTTCCTAAATCTAAGGGTCCTAATCTAATCTAGGGTTAATCTAAGGGTCTAAAATGCAACCTAATCCTATAAATAAGACCCTAACCCTATCCTAATTCATTCATAATTAGATCTTGTAACTAAACTATGGCAAAATGAAACTTGGTCATGGCCTCCACAAATCAATGAAGAGGAAAGCAAGCTCTAATCAACCTCTAATCCATCTTAATCTTCTTCATTTGGAGTGCAAATTGCTAGTTGTGAGTTTCTATCACTTTAACATCAATTGTTAAAGCAAGTAGATTAGGTGTAATGAGACTTATGGTCTTGAATGCGGATTAGTGAGTTTGAATCATTTGTAATGATATGTTACTCTATGTTTTCCTATGTTTATGCATATTGAATAAGTTGGTTTATGCATATTTGATAAGTGGATTTATGCATGATTAATAAATTGGTTTATGCATATTTGATAAGTGGATTTATGCATGATTGATAAGATGGTTTATGCATATTTGATAAGTGGATTTATGCATGATTAATAAGTTGGTTTATGCATGTTTAACAAGTGAGTTTATGCATGTTGAGTATGTAAGTTTATGCAAGTTTAGTATGATGTATGTTATGTTTACATGATGCTAAATATGCAAGTTGTGGGCTATGTGATCATATACATGTTATGCAAGTTCATGATGATATGCTATGCAAGTTACATGTATGTTAATATGCAAGATATGCTATGCAAGTTACATGTTTGTTAATATGCAAGTTCATGATGACACATTATGCAAGTTTGTGAGTTAATATGCAAGTATGTGAATGCTTATGCAAGAATGTGAATGCTTATGCAAGTTATGTGTATGCTTAAATGCAAGTTTAACATGTTATGCAAGTTATGTGAATGCTTATATGCAAGTTCAACATGTTATGCAAGATATGTGTATGATAATATGCAAGTTCATATGCAATATGTTATGCAAGTCATGTGCGATAATATGCAAGTTTGGGTTAAATGTAGTTGGGTTAATATATGCTCATATATGCAAGTTGACATCCTCTTAACCCATGACAAAGTTATATGCCAAGATTTGGTTAAACCCATGATATTTGTGATGGATCTTCCCTTTATTATGTCGTGGAATGAGAACGATTTACGTGGGGAATGATGGGGTTAATAAATATGTTAATAAAAGTGTGATTGGGTATGATTAAGCATACCATAAAAATAAATTAACATAAGTGGGAATTTACCTATTGAGTTAGGTCTACCCCATGGGAATTTACCTATTGAGTTAGGTCTACCCATGTTATGAAAAGCTTGATATTAATTAGGGATAATTAATATAAGGGAGATTAATTAGGTGTAATTAATCGACTAAGACACGAGGTTGGACTCAGTTGTAGCGTAAAACTGCCCGGACCCAACCGGCTTAACCAGTTGCTACAAATGTTAGCCCAATGTGAGAGGTCTTAGGCACAAACTAAATACGTGATTAATGTAAAGACACGAGGTTAGACTCGGTTATGACATAAGGCTGCCCGGACCCAACCGGCTTAACCAGCGGTCATAAAAGATAGTCTAATGTGAGAGGTCTTTATGGGAGATCACGGTCTTAATTAATTAAGAAACACTTAACCATATCAGCATGTAGGGGGACATGAGGGGTTAAGTGAGTGCCTTGGGTGGCATGAGGGAACTAGTGGGTTGCCTTGGGTGGCATGAGGAAACTAGTGGGTTGCCTTGGGTGGCAATAGAAAACACGATTAGAATACTTAACCAAAATGGAACATGTAATTAAACATGATTAAAGGGGTTAAGTGGGTGCCTTGGGTGGCATGTGGAAATCTAGTGGGTGCCTTGGGTGGCAATTGAAATATAATTAAATGACATAACCAGACTTTAAACATGTAAGTTGACATGATTATAAAAAGGGTTAAGTGGGTTACACTAGATGAAAGAAAAGCTTAGGTGGGTAGCTTGTGGGGACCCATTATTGGGTTATACTAAATAAATAACAAGCTTAGGTGGTAGCTTGTGGGGGCCCATTTCAACCAATATCCCAAACGTATCTTTGTGGGCTCGACCCATGTCGAGTGACGGGACACGCATATTGGGCTTGACTATAAGAGGCCAAAACGGGTTAGCGGTGGCAACGCAAGTCCAACGGGTTTCATATGCGTGTGTGGACCCGGGCTGGTAGATAAGCCGTTGTTGCATCGTGTAGATATAAAGCCGTGCATCGTTGATAGTATTGGGTTGCCACTTTAGGGGAGTGATACACCCCACTGTGGGACCAGCACGGGTATCTACGGTAGGGAGCCGATCGATGGGGAGTAGTGAGTACACCTAATAAAGATAGGGGCAGACGACACCTATGTAGGGGTACACGAAACTACTGGGTAAAATTGTTAGGTACACCTAGTGGAGATAGGGGCAGACGGCACCTATGTAGTGGGCTAGGAGTACACGAAACTACTGGGGAAATTTTCTAAGTCCTTGGAGGGATCAACCTTTAAGTAGGAATGACTGGTGTGGTGCAGTGTAGAAATTATCCTTGGGTGGATAGGTCTGGGGCGGTGTAATCTAGTAATTATCCTTGGGTGGATAAATGCGTCTTTACGGTTATCTTAGTTTATCCTAAGTTTGCCAAGCTGCTTAGTGTAGCCATTCATCCCCAGGCATTACCGTATATCAACTTATGTCTTCTCTGGTTACTTTAATGATTGTATTGTTAAAGTTATAGGACTCACTCAGACTTATGTCTGACCCCGTTGTTGTTTATCTTTTTCCCCAAACCCCAGGTTATCAGAGTGGGCCTAGTGCTAGTGGGCTTTGATCAGATTGCAGTATCTATCCTTTGGAGTTTGGACCGTTGAAGTAAAGCTCAGTTCATCTATCCTTTTATGGCTATTGTTTACTTAGTGGGATTATGTACTTATTTTTATCAAGGTGGATATTTTGTACTTGACTCTTGTATGGTTTTGTGATGTAACCAGACATGTTTTAACTTCCGCTGTTATGAGATGATGTTTTAAAATTTCAATTACTATTTATATCTGTCTTGTTGTAATTTTTCTGTTCTATATTCACTAAAATACTCCACCGATGCCATGGCATTCCCATTTATGAGTGACCATAGCGGGCGTGGAGTGTTACACGTGGTATCAGAGCTTAAGGTTACCAGAACAGATAAAATTTTTAGAAAAACTATTTTCTAAGAAAAATTTTTGGAAGAAGTATTTTCAAAAACATGTCTTAAAAGGGAAAGGTTTTTGAAAGCAAAGCATAATCCCCGATAGCCATATCTTTATCTTTCGAATTCTCCGTTTGAATCTCTTCCTCTCTCTCATTTTGAGTTTCCCCTCCGCGTATGGATGATCTTTCTAAGATAGATAAGAGTGGAAAACCACTTCAAGGGACTTAGACGTTAGTCGGATTGGAAGTTGGTTCAAGAAGGAGGAGGACTTGTAGGTGCTTATTGACTGGACGATGGGAGGAAGGCTCAAATAGTTGTTTAGTTAATAAAGGATGAAACCTCATTGGTGGGAGGTTACGAGTGGAGAATGGGAAGAAGAAGAAGGTTAGTAGTTATCCTTTGGGGAGGAATAGGACATCTTATTAGGATTGTCCAAAGGGGCATAGGCAAGCTATGGAATCTCCTGGAGGGTAGTTGTATTCCCTCGCGACTAGGGTACCTGATGGGGATAGGACCGTCTAGGTTGGAATTTGGATTTCTTCATTATCCGATTCGAACTTTAATTGATTCTGATGTATCGAGTTCGTTTATCTCATCATTGTTAGTTGAGTCACTGCACTTAGACACCAGTTAGTAGATGATCCCTTAGTTGTTTCAAACCCAGTTGGGCTCCATGATGTGTTTGGGTTTGAAAGTTTCTATACTTAGCGTTGAGTTTAGAAGTGATGCTTGTTGGGCTTCACAGGCTATGGGTTAGTTTTGGGGCATGGACTGGTTATCCAGTAGGGGTGCCATTCTTGATTTTGAAGAGAGAGTTGTTAGGCTTATGACCCGCTTGGGTAACACTCTCGAGATCTCTTGTAATCCCATAGAATCTGTTATGCTAAGTTATCTAGAATCGCTTGACACGACGGTCTAGAGTTTGCGATCTGTTAGAGTGGTCCGAGAATACTCGGATGTGTTTAAGAAGGTGAAGGGCTTACCTCCGGAGCGGGGGATGGACTTCCGAATATATCTGGTAAACAATGCCCAACCAGTGACTTGGCCAGTGTGCCACAAGGATCCTCGTGAGAGGAGGGAACTCCATAAGTAAGTAGGCGATTGCTTGAGAAGGGGTTCATAAGAGGAAGTATATCGGAGTGGGGTGCTCCAGTAGTTTTTGCCACGAAGGCGGATGGGTCCCTCAAACTTTGTGTAGGCTAAAGAGAACTAAATAAACTCACAAAGAAGAATAGATACCCATTGCCGAGGATTGATGATCTCTTTGATCAGTTAGTGGGCGCCTCAGTATTTTCGCAGTTGGGCTTAGCCACGAGGTTTCGTCAGTTGAGAGTGACTGAGGATAGTATAGAGAAGACTACCTTTAGGACTTCGGATGGTTTTCATGAGTGGCTGGAGATGCCATTTGGTTTGACGAACGCCCCCGCATATTGGTTTGATGAGGAGGGTGTTCAGGGAGTACCCAAATAAGTTTGTGATGGTCTTTGTGGATGACACCTTGGTCTTTTCTGGGAACAAAATAAGTTTTCGTATGTGCTCAATAGGATGAGCAAAGCCAGTTATGGGATAAACGGTGGTTTTGGAGCGAGACTGGCGAGGACATCCAAAGTTGGTCAAAGGCTTAATTGTTTAGCCATTTTTACTAGTATCATCTCACATAGGTCGCCTGAACTCGAAGGAGATATCCCTTGGGTGTTTGTCTGATATTGGTTTAGGCCTTTGGGGCTTGCATTTGGGGGATGTTGAATTCGACTAGGGTGGTCTGCGTGAGAGATGGACAGTTGTGATGATTTTGGATGGGATTCTTAGCATCCTATGAGTTTGAGATAGCGTGTACCCATGGCAAGGGAAACATGGTAGTGGACGCCTTAAGCAGAAAAAGGTTGTCCTTGAGTTTATTGTTCGTTGAACGACAGAGTTTAGAGTTTATCTCTATGTTTGACTTTAGACCTTCCGTTGACTTTATACCCGGTTTGCTAGCCTCCTTGGAGGTTAGGCCTACTCTTTTGGGGCGGATTGGCGGAGCAAAAGAAACCAGGTGGGTTGCTTCACCCATTGGAAGTTCCGTAATGGGAAGCGGGATAGTGTCTCGATGGATTTCCGAAATCAGGGAAGGGTAATACGGGGATTGGGCATATGGTAGATAGACTTACTAAGTGTGCCCATGTCATACCCGGGAAGAGCAAGAGGACTGCTCCATGGCTAGCTTCAGTTTACATTCGGGAGATTGTTAGATTGCATGGTGTACCTTCCAGTATAGAGAGCGGTCGAGATCCTATCTTCACTAGTGAGTTTTGGAAGAGTTTGCAAGAGGCGGTAGGGACTCAGTTGTGGTTGAGCACCGCATATCATCCTCAGACGGACGGTTAGACCGAGAGGGTGAACCGTATCTTAGAAGATCTTTTGAGATTATGTATTTTGGATTTTGGAGGTACATGGGAAGAGCATCTTCCGTTGGTGGAGTTCGCATATAATAGAAGCTTTCAGTCCAGTATTGGTATGGCTCCTTTCGAAGCTCTTTATGGAAGGCCTTGTCGATCACCTGCATGTTGGTGGGAGTCTACGGATAAGATCTTGCTTGGGCCTGATATGATTAGGGAGACTTCTGAGAAGATTGACTTGATTCAAAGAAGGATGAAAGCAGCTCAGGATAGGCAAAAATTTTATGCGGACAAGAGGAGAACAGAGCTTGAGTTGATATTAGGACATGTTTTTTTATCAAGGCATCTCCGTTGCGGAATGTGGTTCACTTTGGATCTGTTGGGAAGTGAGTACCAAGGTTCGTTAGGCCGTTTCCTATTAAGGAAAGGATTGGACTGATAACATATAGAGTGGAGTTGCCCGACAGGCTTAGTGGTGTACATGATATTACATGTGTCACATTTAAGGAAGTTCCTACATGAGACCATTGAGGTGGTAGAGCCGAGCTTGCTTAAAGAAGTAGAGATAGAGCGTGATGAGACGATTCGACGAGCTCCTACTCGCATCCTTGGGTCAGAGACTAGGAAGTTGAGGAATTGAGAGGTTCAACTAGTCAAAGTGCAATGGGGAGAAGATGAGAGCAACGCTACCTTAGAGACGGAAGAGAAGATGCGTTTATTATATCCATTCCTTTTTAGGATATGTCTTTTAGTTTCTCCTCTATCGTTTGACTAGTACTTATTTTATCTGTAGTATGTCCTCTCATTAGTATCTTTGACCTTTAGATAGGGTAAACCTATGGTTGAAACATGTGTTTGAGACATGTTATGGTTGATGGATGCAAGTGGATGCAAGTGTTTGCTAGTGGTTGCTCGTGGATGCATATACACACACTCTAGGCACTAGATCGGCTCAATCACTTCATATTGCATATTGCATAAAAATTGTGTGTAGGAAGCTATATTGATGGATGTTTAATGTTTGTGTTATCATATGGATGATGCATTTTGGTGAATGATTGTGCACTCATGTAGATATTGTATGTGTCGATAGGGTTCTCTCGCATACATAATGGATGCATGGCACTATCATGGTTTGCATATGTTCATACATTAGATAGGGAACATATACACACACTTTTTGCATATGCTCATACATCATTAGAAATTGTTTTAAGGACAATGGATGCTCGTGTTTGATGGATTGAGTAGATGGTTGTTTGCATGGTAGGATATGCATTCTCCTTAGCTTAGAGATTTCGGGGACGAAATCCTTTAAGGAGGGGAGAATGTAACACCCCGAATTTCGGTTAATGCTAAAATTCACTAATTACAGAATTAATAATCTCAGATGTGAGAATTGGGGGAAACGGGCTGTGTCATTGCGTTCGTCTCGGAAAAATACGCAAAATAGAGTCCGAGTTTTCGAAAATCGGAGTCCGTATGGCCCAGTTATGGCCCGATGAAGTTTGCAGAAAATTTGAAACTAAAAACAGAATTAAGAATTTAAAATTCAGATTTTAAATTGGACAGGCGGGGCCAGGCGGGAAGATTCCCGCCCTACCCATGTCGACAGGGCTGTCGACAGGGGTGTCGACTTGCCTGTCGACTTGCCTGTCGACAGGGGCCTGGCGTCCAGTGAACCTGGGTGCACCAGGTTGCACCAGGTTGGGTTCTAGGCTGGCTTGGAGGGCTGGTTCTAGAGATTTCCTAAATCTAAGGGTCCTAATCTAATCTAGGGTTAATCTAAGGGTCTAAAATGCAACCTAATCCTATAAATAAGACCCTAACCCTATCCTAATTCATTCATAATTAGATCTTGTAACTAAACTATGGCAAAATGAAACTTGGTCATGGCCTCCACAAATCAATGAAGAGGAAAGCAAGCTCTAATCAACCTCTAATCCATCTTAATCTTCTTCATTTGGAGTGCAAATTGCTAGTTGTGAGTTTCTATCACTTTAACATCAATTGTTAAAGCAAGTAGATTAGGTGTAATGAGACTTATGGTCTTGAATGCGGATTAGTGAGTTTGAATCATTTGTAATGATATGTTACTCTATGTTTTCCTATGTTTATGCATATTGAATAAGTTGGTTTATGCATATTTGATAAGTGGATTTATGCATGATTAATAAATTGGTTTATGCATATTTGATAAGTGGATTTATGCATGATTGATAAGATGGTTTATGCATATTTGATAAGTGGATTTATGCATGATTAATAAGTTGGTTTATGCATGTTTAACAAGTGAGTTTATGCATGTTGAGTATGTAAGTTTATGCAAGTTTAGTATGATGTATGTTATGTTTACATGATGCTAAATATGCAAGTTGTGGGCTATGTGATCATATACATGTTATGCAAGTTCATGATGATATGCTATGCAAGTTACATGTATGTTAATATGCAAGATATGCTATGCAAGTTACATGTTTGTTAATATGCAAGTTCATGATGACACATTATGCAAGTTTGTGAGTTAATATGCAAGTATGTGAATGCTTATGCAAGAATGTGAATGCTTATGCAAGTTATGTGTATGCTTAAATGCAAGTTTAACATGTTATGCAAGTTATGTGAATGCTTATATGCAAGTTCAACATGTTATGCAAGATATGTGTATGATAATATGCAAGTTCATATGCAATATGTTATGCAAGTCATGTGCGATAATATGCAAGTTTGGGTTAAATGTAGTTGGGTTAATATATGCTCATATATGCAAGTTGACATCCTCTTAACCCATGACAAAGTTATATGCCAAGATTTGGTTAAACCCATGATATTTGTGATGGATCTTCCCTTTATTATGTCGTGGAATGAGAACGATTTACGTGGGGAACGATGGGGTTAATAAATATGTTAATAAAAGTGTGATTGGGTATGATTAAGCATACCATAAAAATAAATTAACATAAGTGGGAATTTACCTATTGAGTTAGGTCTACCCCATGGGAATTTACCTATTGAGTTAGGTCTACCCATGTTATGAAAAGCTTGATATTAATTAGGGATAATTAATATAAGGGAGATTAATTAGGTGTAATTAATCGACTAAGACACGAGGTTGGACTCAGTTGTAGCGTAAAACTGCCCGGACCCAACCGGCTTAACCAGTTGCTACAAATGTTAGCCCAATGTGAGAGGTCTTGGGCACAAACTAAATACGTGATTAATGTAAAGACACGAGGTTAGACTCGGTTATGACATAAGGCTGCCCGGACCCAACCGGCTTAACCAGCGGTCATAAAAGATAGTCTAATGTGAGAGGTCTTTATGGGAGATCACGGTCTTAATTAATTAAGAAACACTTAACCATATCAGCATGTAGGGGGACATGAGGGGTTAAGTGAGTGCCTTGGGTGGCATGAGGGAACTAGTGGGTTGCCTTGGGTGGCATGAGGAAACTAGTGGGTTGCCTTGGGTGGCAATAGAAAACACGATTAGAATACTTAACCAAAATGGAACATGTAATTAAACATGATTAAAGGGGTTAAGTGGGTGCCTTGGGTGGCATGTGGAAATCTAGTGGGTGCCTTGGGTGGCAATTGAAATATAATTAAATGACATAACCAGACTTTAAACATGTAAGTTGACATGATTATAAAAAGGGTTAAGTGGGTTACACTAGATGAAAGACAAGCTTAGGTGGGTAGCTTGTGGGGACCCATTATTGGGTTATACTAAATAAATAACAAGCTTAGGAGGTAGCTTGTGGGGGCCCATTTCAACCAATATCCCAAACGTATCTTTGTGGGCTCGACCCATGTCGAGTGACGGGACACGCATATTGGGCTTGACTATAAGAGGCCAAAACGGGTTAGCGGTGGCAACGCAAGTCCAACGGGTTTCATATGCGTGTGTGGACCCGGGCTGGTAGATAAGCCGTTGTTGCATCGTGTAGATATAAAGCCGTGCATCGTTGATAGTATTGGGTTGCCACTTTAGGGGAGTGATACACCCCACTGTGTGACCAGCACGGGTATCTACGGTAGGGAGCCGATCGATGGGGAGTAGTGAGTACACCTAATAAAGATAGGGGCAGACGGCACCTATGTAGGGGTACACGAAACTACTGGGTAAAATTGTTAGGTACACCTAGTGGAGATAGGGGCAGACGGCACCTATGTAGTGGGCTAGGAGTACACGAAACTACTGGGGAAATTTTCTAAGTCCTTGGAGGGATCAACCTTTAAGTAGGAATGACTGGTGTGGTGCAGTGTAGAAATTATCCTTGGGTGGATAGGTCTGGGGCGGTGTAATCTAGTAATTATCCTTGGGTGGATAAATGCGTCTTTACGGTTATCTTAGTTTATCCTAAGTTTGCCAAGCTGCTTAGTGTAGCCATTCATCCCCAGGCATTACCGTATATCAACTTATGTCTTCTCTGGTTACTTTAATGATTGTATTGTTAAAGTTATAGGACTCACTCAGACTTATGTCTGACCCCGTTGTTGTTTATCTTTTTCCCCAAACCCCAGGTTATCAGAGTGGGCCTAGTGCTAGTGGGCTTTGATCAGATTGCAGTATCTATCCTTTGGAGTTTGGACCGTTGAAGTAAAGCTCAGTTCATCTATCCTTTTATGGCTATTGTTTACTTAGTGGGATTATGTACTTATTTTTATCAAGGTGGATATTTTGTACTTGACTCTTGTATGGTTTTGTGATGTAACCAGACATGTTTTAACTTCCGCTGTTATGAGATGATGTTTTAAAATTTCAAGTACTATTTATATCTGTCTTGTTGTAATTTTTCTGTTCTATATTCACTAAAATACTCCACCGATGCCATGGCATTCCCATTTATGAGTGACCATAGCGGGCGTGGAGTGTTACAGTTACGCATTTAGTTTGGGCCTTTGACCTCTCACATTGGGCTACCATTTGTGGCTGCTGGATTTGCCGGGCGGGTCCGGGCAGTCTTACACCACAAATGAGTCCAACCTCGTGTCTTAGGCAATTAATTATAATTAATTTTCCCCAAATTTGAATTACTTTCCCTATTCAAATTTCCATATTTATTTATGTCCATAATTTATCACCTAAATTATGCTCATCTATTTATAGTATATAAATAATACCAATTTCATCACTAATTAATTTTATTCCTTAAAATTAATTACATGCCTTTTTAGGCCATTACATGCCAAATTCACAATATGTGTGTATCCACCATTATCCCCATCGTACCCCCGTCATTCGTTCGCTTAACATGACATATACATATTAGACTAGCAAATAGTCTAATACTTAAAAAAAAAGGGAATAAACGTCACAAAGTCACATAAACACAATAATAGATCTAATTTGCATCTAACTTGCAATTAAGAATTATAACATACTTGCATAGTCTTTGTATTATCAAGGATCCAAAAATCATAGATCTAAAAGGTGTGAACTTGCATGTATGAACATAGTTTTACACCCAACTAGCCTAGGTAATTATCACAAACTTACATAAACTATGTATGTCGTCAACCTAAACATAAAGGTGTCATCTTGCATAACTATGGATCCAATAAAAGGTGTTAACCTGAGTAAACTATGGATCAACATAAAGGTGTAAACTTGCATAATTATGCATGTCATAGTTTCAACATAAAAATGTCAACTTGAATATGGATCTAAACTTTAAAGGTGTGAACTTGTATATATGTGAATCCAATTATCACTTAAACTTGCATATGAACATAATACTTATACGAACTAGCATATGTTCCACATCCATATTCGCATAAAAACTGATGTTATAAACCTAGGTGATTGGATTATAAAAATGGATTCATTGACATAAGTTAACATCATGAACTACTACCATATATTTTAGATCCAAACTTACATAACATCATATAACTCGCATACAACTTGCGTGATCCTATTAACTTGCATAACATCATATGTACAACTTGCATAATCATATTAACTTGCATAACATCATATATGAAACTTGCATAATCATATTAACTTGCATAACATCATATATGAAACTTGCATAATCATATTAACTTGCATAACATCATATATGAAACTTGCATAATTATATTAGCTTGCATAACCATATTAATCTTGCATAAGATCATACATGAAACTTGCATAACATCATATATAGAACTTGCGTAACATCATATAATATGAATCAAGTTAACATACATGATTAAACATATGAATTAGATTCACAACCACAACTTATAATCCACCGTATATCACATCATAATTAATTTAGCAATTATTTTGTTAAAGTGATCAAACTCACCATTCAACGAAGTTATGGAATTTATTAGCGTCCCTTTGTTGTAGTTGAACTTGCTGTTGGATTGAATTGAGTTGCTTTAATCTTCTTCTAATTGGTGGCGGCTACTCTAGGGTTCAAGACGACAACATGACGGCCATAGTTTTAGTTTTAATTTTGATTTAGGGTTTAAGTCTATGGGTCTTTTTATAGAGCTTTGAATTAATTTAAGCCGTCGGATCACTCTAGGATCCATCTAGGCCTTAGAAACCAAGAAATGTTGTCAACGGACCAACCAGAAATCGCCACCTAAGCCCTAAGACATAAAATTTCGTCATTGACTGAATTTTATTTTATTTTTATATATATATATATATATCTATATATATTTCTATCTTCCTAATTAACCATTTTCACACTAAACTACTTTTTAGCCATTCCCCTAAAATAAAAATAGGGCATTGGCGGGGATCAAACTCTGTACCTCTTGTATGCAAGTCACATGTTCCAACCAAATGAGCTACTATGTCTTTTTCTTACAAACCTTAGAACAATACTAAATGTTTATTCTTTAATTTAGTTAATTCGATTATTCAAAAATCCGGGGTGTTACATTCTCCCCTCCTTAAAGGATTTCGCCCCCGAAATCTCCAAGTTAAGGAGATTGCATATCCTAACATCCAAACAACCATCTACTCAACCATCAAACACAGACATTCATTGTCCATATAGAATTTCTAATGCTGTATGAACATATGCAAAAAGTACGTGTATATGTTCCTTATCTAATGCAAAATCAGGCGGTCTACTGATTCAGTTGACCTCCTTAATGCAAACCATGATAGTGCCATGCATCCATTATGTATGCGAAAGAACCCTATCGATACATATTATTTCTACATGTGTGCACAACCATTCACCAAAATGCAACATCCATATAATAGCACAACCATTATACATCCATTAACTTAAATATGCACACACATTTATATGCAATATGCAATATGAAGTGACTGAGCCGATCTAGTGCCTAAAGTGTGTGTGTATATGCATCCACGAGCAACCACTAGCAAACACTTGCATCCACATGCATCCATCATACATAACATGTCTCAAACACATGTTTCAATCATAGGACTACCCTATCTAAAGGTCAAAGGTACTAACGAGAGGACATACTAAAGATAAGATAAGTATAAGGTAAGCGATAAAAGAGAAACTAAAAGACATACCCTCGAAAAGAAAAGGGTATAATGAACGCATCTTCTCTTCCGTCTCCCAAGTAGCGTTTCTCCCATCATCTCCCCATTGCACTTTGACTAGCTTGACCTCTCGATTCCTCAACTTCTTAACCTTCGACCCAAGAATGCACGTAGGAGCTCGCCGAATCGTCGCATCACGCTCTATCTCCACCTCTCTAAGCAAGCTCGTCTCTACCACTTCCGCGGCTTCGTGCAAGCACTTCCTCAAATGTGACACATGGAATACATCGTGTACGCCATTAAGTCTCTCGGGTAACTCCACTCTATATGCCATCTGTCCAATCCTCTCCTTAATAGGAAACGACCCTATGAACCTTGGTGCTAACTTCCCAACGGACCCAAAGCGAACGACGTTCCGTAATGGAGACACCTTGACAAAGACCATGTCCCCAATATCAAACTCAAGATCTATCCTCCTCTTGTCCGCATAAGATTTATGCCTATCTTGCGCCATCTTCATCCTCCTTCGAATCAAATCGATCTTTTCCGAAGTCTCTCTAATCATATCGGGCCCAAGTAGGATCTTATCTGTAGACTCCCACCAACATGTAGGCGAACAACACGGCCGTCCATAAAGAGCCTCGAACGGTGCCATGCCAATGCTAGACTGAAAGCTGTTATTATATGCGAACTCCACCAACGGAAGATGTTCCTCCCATGTACCTCCGAAATCTAAGACACACAACCTCAATAGGTCCTCTAGAATACGATTCACCCTCTCAGTCTGGCCGTCCGTCTGAGGATGATATGCGGTGCTTAAACATAACTGAGTCCCTACCGCCTCTTGCAAGCTCTTCCAAAATTCGCTAGTAAAGATAGGATCGGGGTCGCTCACTATGCTAGAAGGAACACCGTGCAAATGAACTATTTCTCGAATGTATACGGAGGTAACCATGGAGCAGTCCTCTTACTCTTCACGGGAATGAAATGGGCGCTCTTAGTAAGTCTGTCTACCACGACCCAAATCCCCGTATTACCCTTCCTCGATCTTGGTAATCCGTCAACAAAGTCCATCAAAACACTTTCCCACTTCCATTGTGGGACCACCAATGGGTGAAGCAATCCACCGGGTTTCTTTTGCTCTGCTTTTACTTGTTGGCACAACATCTAGCAACAAACTCTGCCACGTCCTTCTTCATACCGGCCCAAAAGTAAACTCGTCTCATGTCCATATACATCTTGTCCCCGTCGGGATGGATGGTCATCTTCGAATGATGTGCATCATCAAGGATGGTCCTCCTCAAGTTCTCGTCCTGTGGTACACAAAGTCTACCGTCCCTACGTAACCAACCCTTATCATCTAGGGTATACCTACGGAGATGGCTCGATGACTCCCCTCTTTTAAGCTTTTCTACCAACTCAACCAACTGTGGGTCGTCTCGCTGTGCCTCGCCAATCCGTCCCAAAAGCGTAGGTATGACCTCAAGGACGCTAGTAATCTGGGTACAAAATCAATGGATGGTCTAAAGTCAAAGGTAGAGATAAACTCTAAGCTACGTCGCTCGCCAAACAAAGGACTCAATGTCAACTTTTTCCTACTTAAGGCATCCGCCACAACATTACACTTGTCAGGGGTATATGCTATCTCGAAATCGTAGGACGCCAAGAACTCCATCCACCTATGTTGCCTCAGGTTTAGATCTTTCTGAGAGAACAAGTACTTTAGCGACTTATGGTCTGCAAGCAACTCAAACTTCTCACCAAGAAAATAATGACGCCAAGACTTGAGCGCAAAAACTATGGCAGCCAATTCTGAGTCGTGGGTAGGGTAATTCTTCTCATGGACTTTCGACTGTCTTCCACTATAACATATCACCCTTCCCTAGAGACCACATGCCCTAAAATCCTCACTTCTTTCCTCCAAAAATGGTATTTTGGAGAACTTAGCTTTATGCTGGTGCGCTTGTAGGGTCCCTAAGCTTTCCCTAAGATGTAGGGCATGCTCTTCTCTGCTTCTAGAGAAAACCAGGATATTATCCCATGCAAAATCGTCACAACTATCCATCTCTCACACAGACCATGCTAGTTGAACTCGACATCCCCCAAGTGCAAGCCCCAAAGGCCTGAACCAATATCAGACAAACACCCAAGGGATACCTCCTTCGAATTTAGACGACCTACGTAAGATGATACTAGTAAGACGGCCAACCAATTGAGCACTTGACCGACTCTGGCTGTCCTTGACAGTCTTGCTCCAAAACCACCGCTGATCACATAACTGCTTTGCTTAATCTATTAAGCACATACGAAAACTTATTTCGTGCCTCTGGGTAAACCCCGCACTTTATCAAAGACGTCTCCATACTCACGGACCACACAAACAGACTCCCAATCATCGTTGGATGCGTCAGAAGATTCTAGGCAGCTAAGCATCACTGAACTCCTAGGGTCAAAAGAAATATGAGGGTCTTTCCATAACGAATCAATAGTCTAACTACCCTCCTTTCACAATCTAGGATGGCACCCCGCTTGGCTAGCCAATCCACCCCTAGAATCAAACTATAGTCCGTGAAACCAAGGACGAAGGCGTTGCATTCAAATCCAACGCCCAAGATAGACACTCTTAAATCCCGACAAACCATTGAAGGATGAGCCGAACCACCAACAGGATTTGAGACTAGGATGAGATCCTTAACTAGACTAGTATTTAGGTGCAGTGTTTCAACTAACGAAGCAGATACTAACGAGTATGAAGCGCCAGAATCAAACAACGTTCAAATAGGATGATAAAGAAAACCAAATTTCAACCTAGACGGTCTACCCCCATCAGGTATACCAACTGTGAGGGAATACAACTACCCTCCAGAAGATCCTGTACTTTGTCCTTGCCTCTTTGGACAATCCTAAGGTGTCCTATTTCTCTAAAACAACTAGCCTTCTTCTTCACATTCTCCATTCGTGACCTCCCACCAAGATGAGGTTTCGTCCTTTGTTAACCAAACAGCTATTTGAACCTTCCTCCCATCGTCTATCTTAAAGGTACCAACAAACCCTCCACTTCCTTGGACTAACTTCTAGCCCGACAAACGTCTAAGTCCCTTGAAGTGGTTTTCCGTCCTTCGTACGGAAGTCCTTATTTATCTTAGAAAAAGCATCTATACGCGGAGGGGGGGGGACTCAAAAAGAGAAAGAGGAAGAGATTCAAAACGGAGAATCAAAGGAAGGATATATGGCTCTTGGGGATTATGTTCTTAAAATAAACCTTTCTTTCAAAAATACTCGTCTACAAACATATTTTTGAAAGTATTCTTTATAAAAATGCTTTTGAAAAATAGTTTTTCAAAATATCTTATCTGTTCTGGTAACCTTTAGCTCTGATACCACGTGTAATACCCCACGTCCATTAATGTCACTCGCAAAGGGAATGCATTAACTTCCATGGAGCATTTTAAGTGAATATAGAACAGAAAATCACAACAAGACAGACACAAAGCAATACTTGAAAATTTAAAACTTTATTTATTGCAGCAGAAGGTCAATATGTTTGGTTACATCATCAAAAACCATAAACCAAAGTCAAGTACATAATATCCATCTTGATAAAACAAAGTACATAATCCCACTACTACAAATAGCCATAAAGAAAATGATAGGCTGAACTTTACTTCAACAATCCAAATCCAAGTGCTCCCAAAGAGATACCAATCAAGCTCCACTAGTACTAGTCCCACCCTTAGAACCCTTGGGGGGGGGGAGGGAAGGAAGGAAAGAGGTGGAAACAAAGGGGGTCAGACATAAAGTCCGGCGAGTCCGATAACTCTAACAACATAATTATTAAAGCAATATGATAAGATATAAGCTGGAGAATAAGGTAATGACTGTGTGAACCACATGGGTATGTCAAGGCAATCAAGAGAAACAGAGATAACGTTAATGGCGCTTCCTAATCAATATAGGATAATTACTATACTGTACCGTACTGTACTGTACTAACACTAACTGCACCCCTACTAGTCACTGTAGAAATTTGATCCCTCTTGGCTAAATAGAACGATGATAGCTTCGTGTACTACTAGATGTACCCACTATCCTCCATGTTTGACTGTATATCTCTAGTTGCTATCATAGGTACCCAGCGTGTACCTATCCCCGCTAGATGTACCTCTTCAATAAGTAATAATGGTAATTCCATGTACTCCTAGTTGACGTCATAGGTGCCGCCTGATCCTATCTCCACTAGGTGTACCCCCTTAATAATTAGTAATAATAGTGGTAGCTTCGTGTACCCCTAGCTGACTACATAGGTGCCGTCTGCTCCTATCTCCACTAGGTGTACCCACTACCCTGCCCCATTCGATTGGCTCCCTAACTCGTAGTTACCCGTGCAGGTCCCACAATGGGGTGTATCACTCCCTAATATGGTAACCTTATACCACGCAAGGAAAGCACAACATATAACTACATGATGCAACAACGTCTTACCTACCAGCCCGGATCCACGCACGCACGTGACCCTGTTGGACTTGTGTTGCCACCGCTAACCCGTTTTGGCCTCTAACAATCAGACCCAGTAGGCGTGTCCCGTCCTCGACTTTGGCCGAGCTCATAAAGAGACTTAATGGGCTACTGGACTGAAAAGGGCCTCCCTATGCTTGACACAAGCTTTCCACCTAGGCTTGGTCCCCTCTCGTACATCCCACTTAACCCCCTTCATGTCCACTTACATGTTTTAAATTTGGTTAAGGGTTTCTATTAGTAATTCCACATGCCACCCAAGACACCCACTTGACTCCTATGTCCCACTTACATGTTTTACCTTGGTTAAGTGTTACTAATCGTATTTCCTCATGCCACCCAAGGCACCCACTTAACCCCCATGTCCCACCACATGTTTTACTTTGGTTAAGTGTTTCTTAATTTATTACTACCGTAACCCCTGTAGGACCTCTCACATTAGACTGGCATTTGTGGCTGCTGGATTTGCCGGACGGGTCCGGGCAGTCTTACACCACAAACGAGCCTAACCTCGTGTCCATACAATTGTTATGCATTTAGTTTGGGCCTTTGACATCTCACATTGGGCTACCATTTGTGGCTGCTGGATTTGCCGGGCGGGTCCGGGCAGTCTTACACCACAAATGAGTCCAACCTCGTGTCTTAGGCAATTAATTATAATTAATTTTCCCCAAATTTGAATTACTTTCCCTATTCAAATTTCCATATTTATTTATGTCCATAATTTATCACCTAAATTATGCTCATCTATTAATAGTATATAAATTATACCAATTTCATCACTAATTAATTTTATTCCTTAAAATTAATTACATGCCTTTTTAGGCCATTGCATGCCAAATTCACAATATGTGTGTATCCACTATTATCCCCATCGTACCCCCGTCATTCGTTCGCTTAAGATGACATATACATATTAGACTAGAAAATAGTCTAATACTTAAAAAAAGGGAATAAACGTCACAAAGTCACATACACACAATAATAGATCTAATTTGCATCTAACTTGCAATTAAGAATTAAAACATACTTGCATAGTCTTTGTATTATCAAGGATCCAAAAATCATAGATCTTAAAGGTGTGAACTTGCATGTATGAACATAGTTTTACACCCAACTAGCCTAGGTAATTATCACAAACTTACATAAACTATGTATGTCGTCAACCTAAACATAAAGGTGTCATCTTGCATAACTATGGATCCAATAAAAGGTGTTAACCTGAGTAAACTATGGATCCACATAAAGGTGTAAACTTGCATAACTATGCATGTCATAGTTTCAACATAAAAATGTCAACTTGAATATGGATCTAAACTTTAAAGGTGTGAACTTGTATATATGTGAATCCAATTATCACTTAAACTTGCATATGAACATAATACTTATACAAACTAGCATATGTTCCACATCCATATTCGCATAAAAACTGATGTTATAAACCTAGGTGATTGGATTATAAAAAGGGATTCATTGACACAAGTTAACATCATGAACTACTACCATATATTTTAGATCCAAACTTACATAACATCATATAACTCGCATACAACTTGCGTGATCCTATTAACTTGCATAACATCATATGTACAACTTGCATAATCATATTAACTTGCATAACATCATATATGAAACTTGCATAATCATATTAACTTGCATAACATCATATATGAAACTTGCATAATCATATTAACTTGCATAACATCATATATGAAACTTGCATAATCATATTAACTTACATAACCATATTAATCTTGCATAACATCATACATGAAACTTGCATAACATCATATATAAAACTTGCATAACATCATATAATATGAATCAAGTTAACATACATGATTAAACATATGAATTAGATTCACAACCACAACTTATAATCCAACGTATATCACATCATAATTAATTTAGCAATTATTTTGTTAAAGTGATCAAACTCACCATTCAACGAAGTTCTGGAATTTATTAGCGTCCCTTTGTTGTAGTTGAATTTGCTGTTGGATTGAACTGAGTTGCTTTAATCTTCTTCTAATTGGTAGCGGCTACTCTAGGGTTCAAGACGACAGCATGACGACCATAGTTTTAGTTTTAATTCTGATTTAGGGTTTGAGTCTATGGGTCTTTTTATAGAGCTTTGAATTAATTTAAGCCGTCGGATCACTCTAGGATCCATCTAGGCCTTAGAAACTAAGAAATGATGTCAACAGACCAACCATAAATTGCCACCTAAGCCCTAAAACATAAAATTTCGTCATAGACCATTTAGTGCCGACGGGACCAATTCCAAACCTCCTGAGTCGACCCTGGGGTCGACCCGAGACCCATAAAATAGGTCGGTTTGGTGTTTTGCCTTCCCTCTTCCGCTGTTTTAATTTTTTTTCTTAAATTTTAGGTTGAATTTTATTTTATTTTTACATATATATATATATATTTCTATCTTCCTAATTAACCATTTTCACACTAAACTACTTTTGAGCCATTCCCCTAAAATAAAAATATGGCGTTGGCGGGGATCGAACTCTGTACCTCTTGTATGCAAGTCACATGTTCCAACCAAATGAGCTACTAAGTCTTTTGCTTACAAACCTTAGAACAATACTAAACGTTTATTCTTTAATTTAGTTAATTCGATTATTCAAAAATCCGGGGTGTTACACATAGTTTTTTTTTTTGAAAGATGGTTAATTTCATAAAACTTTGTTATATACAAATTTAACTACAGATTCTATCATTTCTCAACTTCGCAATGTTTATTTACCTCCATGCATACATGTATTAATATGTTTGAGCCATTACTTATTTGTTATGTGTTTGTTTTACTTATATATAATAAGTAGATTCCGTTAAAATGAGTACACTACGAAGCACAATTATATGCCATGTGTTAGTGTTACTTATGTCTACGGAGCAAATTTGTTTTAAAAAAACAAAGCGTGCTTCAGCTAAAAACTGTAACATCGCTTCAGTTAAAAAACTGCAGCAATGTTTCAGTGCAAAAACTGATGCGGCAGTGCTTAAAATTTTAAACTGAAGCAGGGCTTTAATTAGCTGCTTCAGTTTAAAATGCTGACTCCAGTGCTTCAGTTCAAAAATGAAGCATTTTAAAGGCTACTGATTTTAATTTTTTTGGTAATCAGTTACTTGGTTGTTTGTACATAGGTTCTATTATTCCTAATATCTGAATGACATCTCAATAGGTAATTAAACATTTCCCTGCTAACAATGGTATCATGTATGCTGTTTCTTAAACGTGATACCATATTTTGGCAATGGACACAATCGTGGTAGACCCAAATACACTAACACAACTCCTGATAGCCCAAAATGTGCGAATTCCTATGAAGATATTATACTATATCAGAAATTAAAGCCTGCAATCTATGTATAATATCCATCAAAACTTTGCTTGGAATATACTGTTTCCATTTCTTTTAATTAAAATTCTCCCTGACTATATTTTAAATTGGAGCCATTGTTATCGAGGTAAAAGTAAGGTTCAAAGTTCCGTTTTCCATTCCAAAAAAATTGAATATTTCATTCAAATTTTTGGTTTGCAACTTCTGAAGCATTGCCTATTATGCTCCTATACTATGTATTGTTGGCACAACGGAAGATTTAAAAGCTGCGGCTCAATGAATTTTATTTTTCTTTTGGTTATCTCAAGGAGTACAAGAGACTCTCATATATATATACCAAGAACAACATGACTCTTCAATACATGATTTAATGCTAATTCATGAATCACTAACTTCTAGAATTTTGACTCTTAGAGAAATCTAGAAAAGACTCTTCATATGAAAATACAAATTAATCTCAACACCCTTGCTTAATTTGTCATTTTCAGCTGATTCTTATGCTTTTGAAACTTCTCCAAAGTGATTGCCTTGGTGAGAATGTCGGCCGGCTGTTCAATCCTGTTGATATAGTCAATGCATACATCTTCTTTTATAACCAAATCTCTAACAAAGTGATGATGTAGCTCAATGTGTTTCGAACGAGCATGAAAAATCGGATTCTTTGTCATTAAAATAGCAGACTTGTTATCGCAAAAGATGGGAGTTGCTCCTTCTTGCTTCAACTGAAAATATTCCAACAGTCGTCACAACCAAATCGCTTCACACGCAGCTTCTGCTATAGCAATATATTCAGCCTTACAAGACGATAACGCAACCGTCTTTTGTTTCCTCGAGCTCCAAGAGATTACGTTCGAGCCAATGCAGAAAATATAGCCCGACGTGATTTTTCGATCATCAATCGAACCTGCCCACTCACTATCAAAATAACCTACGAATTTGCACTCATCTTCTTTCTCGTACAAAATGCCTTGCTTTTTTGTCTCATTCAGATATCAGAGTATCCTTTTTGCAGCAGTAAAATGATTTTTACTTGGATTTGACATATACCTAGAGATGATACTTACGGCGAAATATATACCCGGTCTAGTGTGAGTCACGTAAATGAGAGATCCCACTAGACTCCTAAAGATTGAAGCGTCTGCTTGCTCACCTCCATCCTTCAGCTGCAATTTTTCATTGAACATTATTGGAGTTGAAACAGGTTTACACTCTGTCATGTGAAACCTTTCCAACAAATTCTCAATATATTTTTCCTGTGAGAGAAATATTTTCCCTCCACCTTGTTTTACTTGCATTCCCAGAAAGTGTCTCATCACGCCCAAGTCTGTCATCTCGAACTTGCTCATCATTTGCTTCTTAAAATCTTGAACCTGATTGACATTTGTTCCAAAGTAGATAAGATCATCTACATATAAGAAAATAACAAGAAAATCTCTACCATTCTTCTTGACGTAGAGCGAAGGTTCATTGGGACTTTTCTCAAAACCGCTTTGACGAAAATATTCGTCGATCTTTTTATTCCACGCCCGAGGGGCTTGTTTAAGCCCGTAAGTGCTTTCCGGAGCCGATACACTTGATCTTCTTTTCCTTTTACCACAAATCCTTGCGGTTGCTCGACATATATATCTTCCTCAAGCTCTCCGTTTAAGAACGCTGACTTTACGTCGAGCTGAAAGACTTTCAATTCATGTTGCGCAGCAATTGCAAGTACAGCCCGGATTGTTTCGATTCTCGCGACTGGAGCAAAAGTATCATTGAAATCAACACCAGGTTGTTGAGAATATCCCTTCGCAACGAGTCGGGCTTTGTACCTTTTCACCGATCCATCCTCGTTGTACTTGATCTTGTAAACCCACTTCAAGCCAATGACATCCTTTTTGTTGGGTAAAGCTAATAGCTCCCATGTTCTGTTCTTTTCAATCATGTTAATTTCTTCCTTCATGGCTTCAATCCACTCTTGCTTCTTTGCTGCTTCTTGAAAGTCCCGTGGTTCACAAAAAAATGCAACATCACAAGAATCATAAATGTCAGCAAGAGATCTGAATTTTCTTGGAGGAGTTTCTCTATCAGAATTTTCATCATTTGATGAGCTTGATCTTGAAGTATCTTGAGAAGCAGGAGGAGGATTTTCTGAATTATTCTCCCGAAATAGACCTTGAGTTGAGAGTGGCTCAATAAATTCGACTTTCATGGGAGATGCTTCTCATTCCTTATCAGTCCATTCTCATGCTGCGTTTTCATCAAAAATAACATCTCTTGAGATGACAAGTTTCCGAGTGTGAGGATTAAACAATCGGAAGCCTTTTGACTCATCGCTATAGTCGATAAAGATATGTTTTTCTCCCTTCTTATCAAACTTCTCTCGGTTTTGAGCAGGAACATGACTGTAAGCAATACAGCCAAAATTCTCAAGTGGTTGATAACAGGCTTTCGCTTGTGCCAAGCTTCAAATGGCGTCTTATTTTTAACAGCTTTTGTTGGTGATCTGTTGAGAAGATACACAGCGCTATTCACAGCTTCAGCCCATAAATTGTTAAGCAAACTTTTTCCATTCAACATGCTTCGAGCCATCTCTACCACCGTTCGGTTTTTTCGCTCGGCTATGCCATTTTGTTGTGGGCTTCGACTGACTGTGAGTTGTCGTTGAATGCCATTTTCTTTGCAATGCTTTTTAAATGAAGAGCTTATGAACTCTCCTCCTTGATCAGTCCGTAGCATTTTCATGAGGAATCCACTTTCCCTTTCCACCATTGCTTTGAATTGAAGAAAAGTCGAGAAAGCTTCTAATTTCTCATGAAGAAAAAATACCCACATCATTTTGCTAAAGTCATCGATGAAGAGGATGAAGTATCGCTTACCGCTTAAAGCTGGCGTTTGCATCGGTCCACATATATCTGAATGGACAAGCTCCAAAGGTTGCTTAGCACACCAAGATGTTTTAGGAAATGGTAAACGATGAATTTTTCCATAAATACAGCCTTCACAAACATGGTCTTCATCCTTAATCTCAGGAAGCCCGACCACCATATTCTTTTGCTTCAGAATATGAAGACCTTTGGTGTTCAAGTGTCCATATCTCAAGTGCCAAAGAGTGGATAAATTCATAGAATGAGCAGCAAAAACATACGGATTTTCAGATTGCATAACAAGAGGAAAAATCTTCTTATCACTCATTTGAATTTCAGCAATAACCGCATTATTTTTCTTATCCAGTATGGTGCTTTTACCATCATAAAATGTGATAGAATATCCATTTTGCATAAGTTGTCCAACACTCAACAAATTATGAGCTAACTTAGGCACATAAAGAACATTATGAATAAATTTCTTGTTACCTCTTTTGGTGTAGACACCAATCGTTCCTTTTCCTTCGGCACTTTGTGTATTTCCATCACCGAGCTTCACTTGAGAACCGACACCGGAATCAAGCTGTGTGAATTGATTTCGATTTCCCGTCATATGGTTGCTATAGCCACTATCCAAGTACCACACGTTCGAAGGCTCGTGCGTTGCATTCAAGCTTGCATAGAATAATTTTTCTCCATCACCCTCCTTCGTGAAGTTGGCTTCGGTGGGCTCCTTCTTTTGATGCCAGCAATCCCTTTGAGAATGATTTAGAATTTTGCATCTTTTGCACCTGAATCGGCATTCTTTCGATCGATGGTTGTTCTTATTACAAATGATGCAGTAAGAGCTATCACCAAATTTTGGTGAATACTCTTTCTTCTCTTCAGAATTTCTTCCACGACCGTCCGTCTTATCTTGATGATTCTATCCTTGGCGATTTTTCCAAAAATTGCCTTTCTTGTTCTGCGTATTGCCACGAGATTTCTCTGAGATAGCAACTCTTGATTGAAATGTCTGCTCCATGGATTGATTTGTGGATCTATTAATCCTTTGCTTATGTGCCTGCAAAGAGCTCATGAGCTCATGCATGGTCAATTTTGAGAGATCTTTTGCTTCTTCTATTGCTGCGACACAATGATCGTATTTCGAAGGCAAGCTACGGAGAATCTTCTCGACCACCCTTTTATCTGGAATGTTATCTCCAGGACTTTTAATAAGATTTACGATATGTGCTACTCTCGTGAAAAAATCTGTTATTTTTTCAGAATCTTTCATGAGCAACGTATCGAAATCCCTCCATAGTGATTGCAGCTTTATGGAAACAACTTTGTCGTTCACTTGAAATTCTTTTTGCAGAACTTCCCATGCATCTTTCGCTCTTTTCTTATTTAAGATTCGTGGATAGATTGACTTACTTACGCCTTGCTTGATGTAGCGCAGAGCAGTGTAATCTTTTTTCTGTTTCTCCTTGAACTCTTTCTTTTGTGCTTCCGTCCATGTTGTAGAGCTTCCGTTTTCGGGAGGCTCCTCATAAGATTGCTCAATTGCTTCCCACAGATCATGAGAGATGAAGAAGTCTCTCATTTCACTGCACCAGTAATCATAGTGCTCTCCTTCAAATATAGGGACTTCACTAGGAGAATATTTGAACATAGTGAGGCTTGGGTTTCCAGCCTTAATTTTGGTTTAGAAAGAAAAGATTGAAAGGCTACTGGCAAGTGTTTTTGGTGTTTGGAATTGCTTGCTCTGATACCAAATTTGTTGGCACATCGGAAGATTTTAAAAGCTGCGGCTCAATGAATTTTATTTTTCTTTTGGTTATCTCAAGGAGTACAAGAGACTCTCATATATATACTGAGAACAACATGACTCTTCAATACATGATTTAATGCTAATTCATGAATCACTAACTTCTAGAATTTTGACTCTTAGAGAAATCTAGAAAAGACTTCATATGAAAATACAAATTAATCTCAACATGTATTTCTATTGTGGACCATGTATCAATTTTTTATCCTTCTAATTTCATACTTGCCTTTTATATATTATAATTATGATATTATATTATTAGTTCATGATTTTTTTAATATAATTTTCTTTGGCAAAAGGTTTCCAAGGGAATATTACTTTAGTTGTTAACATGATGTTTAACTAACTAAGATTGAGTAAACTCCTTACTAAAGTACATTGTTATTACTTCGCACAATTGGAGGTTTGCACTTGTCTGCATGGGCATTACTCAGCATGTATTTTATTGAACATGTATATATTTCTGGACAGTGAAGCCAAGTGTGTGGAGGAGATCCTTAAAAGTCAATTATTTCAAGGGAAGAAATTACATTGTGCTGAAAGCACAAAACAGATTTTTGTAGTTTATTTTCAACTGTTAAAAAATACATGATTTTTGATTGTGATATTAATATTTCAAAGGGATAGACATAGCCTCATCTACCGTGGCAAGAAATGTGAATGGTTTGGCTCTCAAGCACATGACCAAGCATGAGTAGTCTGCATATCGTTAAGGTCAGATTCACTAATTATGCCAGTTTTTACCTATTTGCATATATTATGATGATAAACAATGTTCTTATTTTCATCCGACGTATGCACATATCAATGTTTCAAGTGTTGATATATATTGACGGATATATGCTCCTATAGGTAAATTCATTTGTTTTACTTTTAATGTTTAAATGTGAAATTTCCATCCGATTTTATGGAAGGCTTCCTATGCTATGGTTATACACACTATTTTGATAAAAGGTTATAGTAAAAATACTTGGTTAAAATGTTATTTTACAGGTACATAAAAATGATCCGTTTTTACAATGCTTTTGAAGACGAATCTTCAACTAGCCTCTACATTACCTTTTCAAGTAACTTGTATTATTTAATTTATGGGACTTATAATCATTTAGTTTATAGCAGGTGTAACATTGAAACAAAGTAGTAATACAAAGGGAACGCGTGCTGATGCCGGGTTAAGTAAGGTAAGCAATATTTGATTTTTGCTGTATTTAAATGCAATGCCTAATGATATTTTTCTACTGATATTTCGAGTTATTAGTTCACATACATTGTTACTTTAAGTAATTTGATTCTGGTAGTGCACTTATTATGTTGATCTCGTGTAGTGGGACGACATCCATATTAAGTGGCATAGGTTCTGGTACGTCAAATGTCTTCAATTTCATGCAGACTAAAGCTGCTAGGCATGCTTGTAAAAGTCGCAGATGAAGATATTCTTTTAAAAAAATTGCAGTGCTTTGGTTTGCAATAATGAGTAGTTTTCTATGAACATTGTTTTAAGAAAAACAATATAGTGGCGTGTAAATTGAACATTTACAGTATAAATAGAGTTTCTCCAGTTTTACATGGAGATGTCAGTTTGAAATGGTGTTGCATTATGTATAGTTAGTCATCATTAGTATAAATGCCCTAAATTTTAGATATAAAGCTCAAAAGTGTGTATATATATTAATGTCTCTACAAACTGAAAGTATTCAATTCAATACATCATTTTCTTTCAACAAAATATCAAATTCGGTTCTCAAATTTAAATCTCTATGTTTTCAATATTTCTAACAAGTACTGTTGATGAAGTTGTGCAGATGGAAAGTTTGATGAAGATGGATGCATGAATACAGGTATATATTTGTTCATAATGTTTATGTTTCAGTTACTTTTATAATATATTATGTATTTGATATTCAAGCCGTATGTCTCTAGAATCAAATTCAAGTAACATAACTGGCAAGTGCAATCTCATATGCATTATATTTTTGATAATCTTATTGTAAAATAGTACACAATCTAGTGGCAAGTGAAATCAAATATAAGTGGCAACTGTAATAAAATTAAGTAACATAATATTCAGGCTCTACGTATCCGAGCCACCGACTATTGCAGTGGCGTTGGGTTGCATAACTAAATTTTTGATTCTATTTTAAATAAGAATTTGCTAACTTCACTGATTGTTATTGTAGTTGGGTTGCAGTTTAAACTCCGTGGATTGGCACAGTATACTAATCTTTTGGGATGGACAAGTTAATAACTACTTGAATAAGCACGGGATTAGTAAATAAGTGAACAGACAGTACATATCTGACATGAATGCTTTAGGTCTTCTAGAACCAAGAAAGTTTTGGATAGTTTGTTGTATTTTTTCATACATCTCTTTAGCAACCAATTAATCATGTGGCTCAAATAAATGGTATGCATATCCAACTATGAAAATCAATGCAAACTTATTACAATTTTTTTTTTGAGTTTCACTGGGCAAAGATAGGTATAGCTGGAATAAGTTTTATTTGAAATTGTACTGATGCTATCAATTTCCTATTAAAGTTGAATCTACGTGACTGCTCAAATCTTACAGTTGAACCTGTACAAATCCCTGTCCTATTAAAGTCGAAAACTACAAGCTTATAGTTGAACAATTTTGTGCCTTACGTAACTTTGCATTGCACTTTCAGTGAAGCAAAATCGAACACATAATCAATAAAATGTCAGCAAACCATATCAATTCGTCAAAAGTTAGCATATGTAGGAGTGAAACGCCTTGTACCATGGTAATTAGAAATTTCTTTCTGCTTCTCTTTTACAGAGAATTATTTGGGTAATACAATGTTAATCATTCTATGGAAAATAACCAAAAATAAAATAAGATTTGTATTATATAAGAGAGGTATCATGGCCCGAAATAGATCCGTTACTTCGCGATGGAGATGATGTGTCTAGAGCCACTTATACTACTGCTTTTTCTGAACATCGAATTGCTTTTACTGAATTTACAGATCTAGAGAAGAATTAGAGAACATATGGTCATGCCTTTCATGATATTCATCATCCATGTAGGTATATAACATAACTTGTTTTTGTTCAATTAATTAATTACATTGGGTTATATATAAAAGAGTGTTCAGTGTGGTTGTTGGAAAGCTTCTTAAATCCAATGTCCTATAGTAACTAGAGGCAACATAGTTTGATAGAATTTTTTTAAATGAATCAAAATTTGTTACTTAGTTTTACCAGTTGAGAAAGGATCGACAACAGCAATTATCTAATGGATTTTGTTGCAGGTAAACTGAGATGATAACATGGAATATTTGGATCCACATGAGGCCAGTTTGGCAAAGAATACGTCAATATGCTTTATTTCAACCAAACTTCACCAAAGGTATTTGCTAGTGTATCTTGCATTTTCCCATCAAAAAATGATGTAATATACGCAATGGCAGGACATAGCTCTAGCATATCATCTATGTAATGTTCTGATGTTTTTCAGTTTTGTTATAGATACATGTAGGCATTTAAAAGAGAGGAAATCATACTTAGTTTTGAATGCTATAGGTTATCTCCGAGTCTCTGCTTTAAGCGACCTTGTCAGAGAGGTACGTGGAATGACATTGAACGATTGGAATATTAATTATGTCACGGCAGTTTTGTTGGTTAAATCTCCTCTGAACGTACTAGCTTAAGCTTGTTTAACCTGATATCAGAAAGATGGATTAGATTATTCGTAAATGTATGATCGTAGTTTATACATCTAAGAATGACATTTTCAGCTGTGGTCAGTGAATCTCTTAGCAATTGATTGTTTATGGTTTATTCTTTGAGTATAGAATGCTACACCTCAAAAAATTGTAGCTTTCCAATGCATGATTTCAAACACTGATCCTAGCAGTGTTTCTCATGAGTATTTTGTCGCCGAATTTCTTCCTCGTATTTTCTATTTGAGGATATTCTCGGGCATTTATTCCAGTTTTCCATTGAATCCAGTTTGAGTGATTTTTCAGTCTTAGCTAACTTTGATCATACTTGTTGTTTATTCTTGAAAATCAGTCGGCGTACACTATATTCATGATGTTTATTCGCAGATATGCTAATATCAAGATTAGTTGCAGCTTAAGGGTCACTGAGGTTCTTTCAACTACAATTTATTGTGGATTAATTTGGATATTGCTTTGCCTGCCAACTTTAGTCTGGGTAAGTACTTGAATTATCTGCTTCTAATTATATTATTTGATGAACCTAGACCTTAACTGTTTGTGATTGCATTATGGTTAATAATGATCTCCAAAAACTGTTTACATTTTTTTCTCTCCTTGATTCACTAGAACTATGGCTTCCTAAATCTATAGCATATTCATGATTTCATCCTTGTTGCTACGACTTATACTAAAATAGACTTTTGTCTTGAACTGATTGACTGTAAGACCAACCATATGATGTACTCTGTCTATTATACCTTTAATACCCATTGCACTATAAATATTTGTAGTAGCAAATGGCATCACATTTTTTTCATAAAGGACATGGGAGATTGTGGGATGAATGTAATTAATAGGTGTGTTCTCCTTCCTCCTTGTTTCATTTACTTGTCGGCTCAGATTTTCCAATAAGCAGATTCAACATCTCCGTGCATGCAAAATTTCAATTATTCATTTTAAACAGAATAATAGTAACAAAAAACATGCACTTTTACATGTTTTTGTTAAATTTTAACTGAACACAAAGTGTTGCAAAACGCGTCAGACGATAACGTATCTCTTCAAGTTAATACCATTTAGATGTCCATACTGTTTTTAACTGTAATGTAATGGCATCGAGTTGTGTGTGGGGTTAAGTTGCTATGGTTTACTAGTGAGGTTAACTAAATTTATATGATAGCTTGTTATATAGAGTTAGGGAAAGAAACGTCCCACTCAAAGGAGACCCCCTTTATTTATTTGACTAAATCATTTATGTCAGAAGCAAAGCCCAGATTAGGCAAATGTATGCTCACGTGTTTAGTAACATGAAGTGACAAAAATTATAATCAGGATTTGTTTCCATTAGAGCATGTTCCATAATTCTTTTTATAATGGATGAATTTTGTTGTTCTGTCAATTATTGAATCCGAGTTTTTTATGCATGCGAGATGATGAAAGGTCGATGCTGATATCATTTCAGTAATCACGAAAGCAACTTTCTCTTCTCATGCTGACCAAATTTTATGACATATAAAGTTGTTTGAAGCTTGATATTAAGGTTAGTATACAGTAGAATCTTTATTTTGTAATATATACATGTGTGTGTGTGTATATATACATATATACATACATATAAACATATACATATACCTATGTACATATATACATACACATATATACGTATATATATATACACACACACACACACACACACACATATATATATATATATATATATATATATATATATATATCGTCTTAACTATTTGGTGGATGATAAGTTCCACAATGAAGCAGTTACAATCAATCAGTTAGAGTTTATCATGATATTCTTGGTTTCCTTGTGAATGGTAAGATTTAAATAGTGACAGGTTAGAATACGATTTTCTTTTTTCTTTCTTTTTTAACAGTAACGACCTGACTTAATACATCTTCAGCTACAAACTTTGGAAGAAGACCACGAAGATGATGAAAGTAGTGAGGAAGAGGATGAAGATGATAACAATAAGGAAGAAGAAAGTTCTGAAGGAGAAGAGTGAGCCCCAAAGATGACAAAATTTATCCGCGGATAACTATTTTTGGTCATTTAATATGTTATATTATAATTCCTTTGATCAACTATTGTTTTGGAATGGAACACAACTATTCCGGTCCACCAACTTCATGCACTTATGTTATATTCTTGTTTTCCAATATACTTGTCATCATCGAAGCTATACTGATCCCTCTTATCGTCTAATGTGTTATATTCTTGTTTTTTTAATATTCGTATCTAAAATTTCTTAGTGTTGATTTTTAAACTCGTCTGTCTACAGGTAATTAGTTTTTTCGAAGTGAATACTAGTGGCAATAAAATATTATGGTAATCAAGCAATGAATATGGTTTTAATTGTTACATACATTATGATATTTTGTTTGTACTATTTGTGTAAACTTGTTTTGTGGATGTCTATGGTATGTAACTTATTTTGTCGAAAAACTTGTTTGTTTGAATATGATAATTATATGGTCAATTGTTGATTTGGATATATCATTTATATAACTGATGGTTGGTCTTAATATGGATATCATCTAAGCGATTGTTGGAAATGATATAGGTCATCAACGGTAAATAACAATATTTAAATATGTTATTAAATAACAAATAAGTTTTATTAGCATTTTAAAAATGCTACAAAAACAAGTGTAAACTAATATATAATTGCATTTAAAAACGCTACAAAAAATCAGAAATATTATACAAGCAATAATGTAACCAAAAAATGTTAATTTTGGTTGCGTTTTGTAAACACTACGGAAGAACATCGGTTGCATTTCAGAAACGCAACAATATGGTATTTTTGGTAGCGTTTACTACAACGCAACAAAAAATTTAGACTTTTAGTTGCATGTTGTATCGTAACGTTTACTACAACGCTACTGCAAGTTATGGTAGCGTTTTTTCAACGCTACCATAAGCCTTTTCTGGTGTAGTGTTTGGAAATGTCAACTAATTAATTAACAATCAATATTTAAAAAATATATTTAAATATCTAATTGTTAAAATACGCATTGGATTGTTGCATTCTCCCCTCCTTAAGGGATTCCATCGCTAAAATTCTCAAAGATTGAACAATAACCCAACACTCTCGAACAAGTGATACTACAAAAGAAATCATCACCTATCGCTCTCAACAATAACCATTGAAAGCGATCACAACAAAAGAAATAGACTCGGAATTTGGCATGGAACCCATATTATCATTCCTAAGTGCAACCACAATCAAATTCAGGATCGATGTAGCTAAGATAAACACCTAAAATGTATGTATATTTTCTAAATAAATGGATAATTCAAAATAAAAGTGATAACTCACTAGTTGAAAGACAATTTGATTTAGCTTTGCATATTGAATTTCTTTCATGGAAAAGTTCGGTAGCATATCCTTTGCGCGGCTCGATCTGGAAAAACTACAACTTACGAAATATCGCTTATCCCAATAAAAGAAAACAAAAGCCCAAAAGTGGTTACCTATAGTGAGGTATAAAATCATCAAAAATGCACGAATGATAAAAACCACAACTCTACATTAGTACATGCTTCTTTTAAAAAAAGCTTAACATTTAGATGCGAATAAAAGTGAGTTAGCTTCCGAATGATCAACTCTTGCTTTTATAAACCTGGGCATGTACTCAACAAAGAGGATTAGACATAATAATAAAAATAGCAATAAGGGAAATAAGCATGTTAAGTAAACTGAATTTATCCAACATGAGCATTTCAAGTCATGTATGAAATTTATCTCAAATAAATGGACTATACAACCATACAACTATCCCGCATACCTAACAACCATATGAGCATAAATAATCATATCAGACATCAGCAATCAAGTATGCATGGAAAAATAATAGCAATCAATAGAAAATAATATCCATGCTTATCCTGGCATGCAGAATACGAGACACTGAATATTAAATTCAATTTATGTTTGACTTGACATCTTGGTTGCCATTTCAAAATGAGGAATATTAGTCTAGCGTCTCTCATCAATGAATCGGGTATGACTCGGGTGCTATTATACTATCCTTAATTCCATGGCAACTCATCGATGGAAGCCATCAACAAATTTTCCCGCATCCATTTGGGAATCTCAAATAGTCAAAGAAAACTATTCGGTTCATCCCATTTAGCTGTAGCAAGCTGATGTCGAATTCATTATAGGGTTAATACCTAAGAAGAGAAATGAAGGACGACGAAAAACCCTTGATTCAACCTGGAGGAACCAACTGTGTCTACTAGAAGTAAATAGAAGTAGTTTCTCTCAACCATAATTCCTTCATCTTCCTCTCCAGGATGCATGCCCTGGAGGTACACAACCTATCCAGATATCACACATTGTTTCTGTTTGTTTGATCTAACCAAGAATGCTGCATATATAGGAGAATAGAAGATCTAGGCAAATATCCAAGTTGTCACTTCAAAATATCTCCAGAATATAATCTTTTAGTTCTTTCCTTTTACGGTAAAATCAACCAATCAAATCAATTAATTAATCAAATCCTCTTCATAAAATACTTGAATTGACAAATTCAACAGAAAAAGCCACTAAAGATCTAAAAGAGAAGAAATAACACACACACACACACATATATATATACACACAGTTATTTCTTTGATAAGATATCAAGACCTATAAAGTAAAATATATTAAATATTTTTAAGCAATTATTGAGATTTCAGTTATACTATTGAATTTTCTCTTTTTTGTCTATAATTTAGACCAATTTTGGTTTTTTATTTCTAATATGAGCAAATTAGGTCATTAATATAAAGAATTTGAAATAATAAGGTTGACTTATGAATAAATTCATGTTTTTTTGGAAATAAAATTCCTAATGTTTAAAATAGCTTATATCCAGTTATGGTAAATACCTTTTATGATGAAGCCGCATATTTTAATCTATGATTAATATAATTATATGTTTCAGCTTACTAAGTAATCCTAGATTAGGACATTGGAGATAGCAAATACCCTATTGACATTCTAAGCGATATAAAATTTATAGTTTTATAAACCCACACTAAGGAAAAAGCTTTAAGACAAGAAATGCAATAGTTTTTTTTATGGATATTGAGTCAGTGGAGAGAAATAAAGTATGATCATTATCTTTAGAGAAAATAATTATGCTTGATTCAACTTCGGTTGCTTCTTTGGTTAAGGTTTAGGATTTGTTTTCTTTCATTAAGAAGAAGTAAATTAAGAATCATAGTCAAACGATGTTAAAGAAAAATTTCCTTTAGGTTAAGGTTACTATTTCAAGAAGACAAACTCAACAACCTCAAAGTGCTTGGTTACTAAGAAAATCCACTTATAGAGGAAGAGATACTGTTTCGGATGACTATGTAGTATTTCTCCTTAAAGATAAATAAAGGATTGGTGAATATGACTTTGTGTTCTTACATCAATCCATTTAAAGTACAATATTAAAAAGTGGATTTAAGATATGAACGTATAGTATACATTTATATGGACAATAAAGTTTGAGTTTCCCTTTTAACTTAAGTAATGAGGCCATTGATTGTAAATAACTATTCAAAGCTAAAAGGAACTAAGTGGGTGATATGAAATTGTATAAGGCATTTTTATTGAAAAGATAGTTATTAAAGAATTATGTTTTCTTTAAATTAACATTCTCTTTAGATTTAGTAAACGACTCATTAGGATCACTTTGGTGTTTATTCCATATTTTATTTTTAAGCAATATTTGACGGAGATTAAAGTTGTGTCACTTAATTAAGAAATTAATGAAATAGTTTAAGGATCTCACTTTTAACTATTCTTTTGTATTTAAGATTCAAATACACCATTATTATTCATGGGGTGATATTTAAATTATCGCAAAAGACATTGATAAATAAGTGCTTAGAAGGTTTGGTACTCAAACTATGATTTAGTTGATTCTCTTATGCTAAAAGAGACAAATGTTAACATCTTTGAAACTAAAGAAACACAAAAAATTCCCCATGGATCTGTAGTTTGGATTCTAATGTGTACCAAAGTATATACACATATGGATATGCATGTATTATTTGATAGACATCTTACTAATGTTGAAAGTGGACCACTGGTTAGTATTCAAAATGGTTATGAGAAATGAAATAAAAATTTACATGCTCATGACTAAAAGATCGAATCGGTTGGAGACAATAAAGAATTATGATCCGAATATTTTGGATGACATTACTACAAAAGAAAAATTTTAGGCAATAATAATGTATTACTATATAAGGAAAAGTATCATTCAAACATTTACAACTTCCACCACTATGCAAATATCATTTATGGTTAATTATAAGACATCTTTCTACTTTTGGAAAAACAATGGCCGAGTTACGTACAATGTCTCTCTCTTGAAGACGTTTCGGCGATCTGCTCAATGGTGCAAAGTAGTACGTACCTTTCGTCGCTGCCTCTAGGATAAAATAGCCTCTTCTTCAATATTGTAAAGACCCGTAACATCCCCAGTAAGGAAAGAGCGGATACTTCGAGAACAAGCCACAAAAGAACGCAGACGGAAGAATATTTCATTGTATATTACAACAACTCCATCAGAATACAAGAATATACAGAGTATGAATAAATATTACACAGAAATATCAGAGATTTAAATTACATTTAAATACATCGCAGCGGAAAATAATACAAAATACAACTGAAGGAGATATACGGATACAAAGCTTTCCGGATATCATTCTAGCTGTAAACCAGGATCCTGTGAATATAAATATGCAAAACCAAACTACTAGCTGCCCGTGTCAAAATAAGGGCGCCCAGAGTTTAGGTTAAAACAATAAACTCCAGGTCAGTCATGTGACTGGTGTGAGAACTAAAACAGTTATTAATCTTTATTTTTAAAGTTAGGTAAATCAAGGGACCACGCCGCTAACGCGGAACGGGTTTCCTCCCAAGAACACCAGTGCATAAAACAAACAGCGCAATGCTAAATAAAGAACAATGAAGCTATTATAAGACCTAGGTCCCATCACACAATGCAACGCAAGCCGGAGGATAGGGTTTTTACCTTATAATAACCAAGAATGCTTGATACGTTTAAAACAAATCATTTGATACTATCATAAGTGCATAGTGTATAAAACAACTTCAAATCATAAGTATCAATCATAGACGGCATAAGCGCCCCATCCCACTATGTCGCCATACTAGGCTCTACAAATAAAACCGCAAAATCACGTATTGGAAATTGGATTTCCGTCATGAACCACGGCAAAAGATAGTCCTTACCAAATTCGAGACAATCTAGCCTACCATGTCTCAGGAACAGCCGCAACTGCCCCTGGATCGTCAGGGCCGGTCCACCGATGTGGATTATTATGCCTGAACAATACGTCTTCCCGCCCTATGGGGCGCAAATAAGCCAACAAAGGACTCTATCGGACCTGGATCGTCCGATCAAACCGAGGCGCCTCGCAACAGCAATGTAATAACCCGGAAATCTGGGCCAGTTTAAAATTTTTATTTTGGCAATTTTATTGAATTTTGAATATTTAAAATAGATTATTTTAAATAAAATCGACGAGAAATGTATTTTGAATATAATTAGAACGTATATATTATATGCGCGTCGTCGTTAGAATATAAATATTTATTTATAATTATAAATAGAATTGAAAATGGCGCGGTAGTTCGATAATTCGATTTCAAACTTTAATTGAATGTACCGGGTGCAAAACAATCCGGATTTTAGTGAAACCAAAAACATTAGAATCTAATTGATGATATCTTTCCAACGAATCCGACAAATCGAAATTTCATAGCGGGAATCAAAAGATATGTCCAGTTGAAAATTCTGAATAGTCGCTATAGAATTCAGGCCCTTAAAAATGGGAATTTTGCAAACGACCTCGGATTTCGACGAAACCACTTTTGTTGGGTCCGTGATGTCAATTTATTGCTAAATTCAAAATTTCATAATTTTTTGAATCAATATGTGAGCGTGGCATAGGGAAACGCGTTTGACCAGTTTCAGTTGATTTTAATCGACTGGAAAATGGCCATTTTTCCAACGGTCTCAGAATTCGGCGAAACTAGTTTTGTTAGGACCGTATTGTCAATACGAAGCTAGAAAATATTTTTATGGAATTTTTCGAGTTAGTATGTGACCCCGGTAAATTGAAATGCGCGTTCAAATTCAATATATAGAGTTATGTGTTGATTTTAACGGAAACTGATTCAAACGATCGAATCAACCTACGATATATATCCCATTGTGTTCGGAATGGGGGTGAAACGCTATGGACGGCAGGCGGTGGGCCTCGTTTCGAGGTCGTATGTAAAAGTCAACTTTTTGAAAATTAATTAAATAAATTAAAAATTAAATTTCTCTCTCCCTCCCCTTTAACCCGCTTTGCCCCCCCCTTTTCGATTTAGTTCAATCAGAAGGAAAGAAAAAAAAAAGAAAAAAGGAAAGGAAAAAAAGGAAAAAAAAGAAAAAAAAAACCGTCAGTTGAATCGCGTCGCCCTCCACCTCAACTACCTCCGCCGCCGTCGAAGTGGCACCACCGACGCCATCGAGCCCCCCCCCTCGACGTTCTCTCTCCTCCCTTCTCTGTCTTGCCTCCGTTAAAGCCCGAACCCGCCGAACCCTAAACCCCCAATTCGAGACCCCGAACCCTACAGGCGCCACCACCGGCCTGTTTCCCCTCCCCACTACCCTCTCGACCCCGACGCTGACAGCCAGGCCCAACAACCCTCCACCGAAGGAATTACAGTGAGTTTCCTTTATTTTATTTTCAATTTTAGTTTATTTATTTTGTTTAGTTTTGTCTAGCTAATTCATATAAAAAAAAATAAGGTTTAACTTCAGTTTAAGAATATATATGAAAGGTATAATTTTTAATGTCGGAAAGAAGTGATAAAGTTATGATTTTTATAGTATAGAAAGTATAAAAATGCGATTTTTATATAGGTAGAGAACTAAAAATGTAATTTTTTATATGATAGGAATAATAAAAAATGATTTTTATATTATAGGAGATGTAAAAATATGACTCTTGTTTATGTAGAGAATTAAAAATATAATTTTTACATGATAGGAATATTAAAGATAGCATCTTTATATGTGTAGAAAAATAAAAATTTGATTTTTATAATGAAGTGAAATATAATTTTTCTATAGAAAGAGTGAAAAAATATAAAGGCGAAATCTTTATTTTTATAAAGGCGAAATCTTTATTTTAGAAAAGGCAAAATCTTTATTTTAGAAAAGGCGAAATCTTTATTGTAGAAAAGGTGAAAGATCTATTTTTGAAAAGGCGGAAACTTTATATAGAGAATAGCGTGATAAAATAGAATTTTTATCCATATAGCGTCGAAGTAAAAATTCGATTTTTATATATTGAATAGTATAATAAAAATTCGATTTTTATATATTGAATAGCATAATAAAAATTCGATTTTTATATATTGAATAGCGAAGTAAAAATTCGATTTTTACATATGTAGTGGCTACAGCAACGAAGATGACAAAAATGCGATAACAATGAAGATTTCTATAAATGAAGAGTCAAGATGATTGGATAGCTATTGGTGAGAATTTCTCACTCTTCAATTTCTTTTCTAGTTATACATATATACTAGGATGCAGACGGTGTTTAGTAGCACCCGACACAATCGTCCACAGACCATGGACTTGTTTGTTTGATTGCAAATTAGTTAGATTATTTGATTGAATTGTTTGGTGAAATGAATGGATTAGATTGATGTGTGAATGGCATGGGCCTTCACTAGACCGGGGATAAGGCTAGGCCTCGTCCCGTTTCTAGTATCGTGCCGTTATGCCGCCGAAATCTTCTAAAATAAGTTAGAAAATAAAAATATCATTTTATTTAAAGAAAGAACTGAATAAAAATTCATATGTTAAGATAAAATGTTTTATCGTTAAAAATATATTTTTTAACGTGGAAGTGAATAAAATAAAATATTCATTTACAAACCGGACGGTTTGTTTATGCACACCTATTTGAAGGACATTGATTGGGACGATAAAATTTTACACATCGCTCAACTGCACAAATAAAATCTGTGTTTGATTGTTTGAAATCCCACACGGGTGTTGGGATGAAATTTGAAGTTCACTCATCCTGATTGATTAAATATGTTGATCGATTGATTGACAGGCTGTTATAAGCGTTAGATATCTATATTTGATGCTTATACAGTGTAGTGCACTTTGGTTGATGGTTGATTATTTTTCAATGCTATTATATACATGTGATGTATGAAAATCCATATAATTAACATTATATGGTGATTGTTTGGGCCTCATTCCAATTTAGAAAATAAAGAATATTATAAAATAAAGGTTCATGTGTTGACTGTACTCATCCGTTGAGATTAGTCATGTGTTGAACGAAATATTTTAACAATAAAATTTATATCTTTATCTTTATAAAATAAAGGTTCATGTGTTGACTGTACTCATCCGTTGAGATTAGTCATGTGTTGAACGAAATATTTTAACAATAAAATTTATATCTTTATCTTTATAAAATAAAGGTTCATGTGTTGACTGTACTCATCCGTTGAGATTAGTCATGTGTTGAACGAAATATTTTAACAATAAAATTTACATCTTTATCATATATAGAATTAGAAATCAACTGGAAAATAGATGAGATGAGTGGTCTCCCGGATATTAATCTGATGTTGGTTTCGGCCTTCGGGGTTAATATTCAGGAAATCGTTCTCTCACTAAATTACGGTTGGAGTCTGATTCAATATCAAACGATAGATACCTTAATTATTATAAAATATATTAAATAACAAAAATAGTCACACGTGGACAATACTCATTCGTTGAGATTAGTCGTGTGTTGACAAAAATAAATATTCATTTGTTGAAATAGAATATTCGAAATAGAATATTTGAAATAGAATATTTGAAATAGAATATTTGAAATAGAAATATTTGAAAAAAAGAAATATTTGAAATAGAATATTTGAAATAGAAATATATGAAGCCGTGTTGATTAGATTGACGCCATTTTGACGTGAACGATGTTTATATCAATTTTACTCATTTTGAAATGAATATTGAAAAGTGATTTCGTAATCAACGATTTCGAAATGAATTGAACTGAAAACGATTTCGAAATGAATTGAATTGAAAACGATTTCGAAATGAATTGAATTGAAAACGATTTCGAAATGAATTGAATTGAAAACGATTTCGAAATGAATTGAATTGAAAACGATTTCGAAATGAATTGAATTGAAAACGATTTCGAAATGAATTGAATTGAAAACGATTTCGAAATGAATTGAATTGAAAACGATTTCGAAATGAATTGAATTGAAAACGATTTCGAAATGAATTGAATAGAAAACGAATTTGATTTCAATTGAATATATAACGAAATGAATTGAATAGAAAACAAATTTGATTTTAATTGAATATATAACGAATTTGATTTGAATAGAAAACGAATTTGATTTCAATTGAATATATAACGAATTTGATTTGAATAGAAAACGAATTTGATTTGATTTGAATATATAACGAATTTGATTTCAATGGAATATATAACGAATTTGATTCGAATAGAAAACCAATTTGAATTGAATCGAATAGAAAACGACTTTGGAATTGAATTGAATTGAAAACGAATTCAAATTGAATTGAAAGCGAATTGAAATGAATTCAAATTGAATTGAAATTTGAATTGAATAGAAATGAATTTTAAACCGAATTTATAAAGAAGAATTCAATTTTGATTTGAATTGAAATGGAAGTTGAAACAAATTTAAAACGATTTATAAAATTCGTTTTAAATAGAAATCGACGAAATATATATTACATATATAATATAATGGCCTGAATAGAACGCGCCGCGCCGCGGCAGTTCGTGAATCTCGACCATTTATTTCAAACGGACATTACGGGAGATCCGACCGTCGGATTCTCCTAAAACCGGAACCGTTGGGTTCGTATCGAAAAGAGCTTTCTAACGAATATTAGAAATTTGAAATCTAACGGTTGGATTTAGAGATACGTCCAAATCAAAATTGGAAAAGGTCGCTGTAAGTGCAATTCGATGGCCGTTGTTGGAAATCGACTGTACGGGCCTTGATAAAATTATTAAAAATAGTTATAATTTGTGTAAAATCATAAGAATTGATTTGGGAAAATTGGGATGAAAAACTCCATATTTGAAAAGATAAAAATAGATTTTTATCGAAATGAACTAGTTTGAACTCAATTTAAAACCCGGGTTTTTATTTTTAAATAAATAAATTAGATTTAAAAAGGGGTTTTAAATAATCGGAATTTCTAATATATTTGATTGGATTTGAAATGGGTTTATCGTGAACGGTGTTTTAAATAACACTAGTTCTTTAACCCGATAATAAATAGAATGTGATTTGGGTTTGTCGTGAACTGTGTTTTAAATAACACCTAGTTCTTTAACCCAGTAAAAGGAGTTTTAACGAATCTGCAATTAGGTTGAAATGTGAATCTATAATCTAAATTATCAAATTTAGAAATGAGCGAGAATGGAGTATCGCCAGTTTTGCTCCAAAGCGATAGTTAAATCTTTAATTAGATTTGAACGTGAAATGGTAATTAATTTTACCGATAACACCAAAGTATTAGATATGGAGTATTACCAGTTTTGCTTCATGGGATGAATAGGTCGGGATTGGGAAATAAAATAAATAATTACTTCGTTGTGGTTCGCTAATCTCGACTAGTTTGAAAAACCATATTTTGGTTTGAAATGACATCCAAAGGAAGATTAAAGGATAAATTTGAAAGAATTTATCTTGGATAAAATTAATGGGAACCTTTCCCTAAAAATGTGATTTTGTGAATAAAAGAATATTCTGAATCGGAATGAGGCGTATGTTGAGTTTGTGTAACATTTGTTTTTAATATACGCGGGTTGTTCGGAAAGTCCGGGTTTATACCCATTCTGAATAACCGATTCGACGATATGTCGAAGATGAAGACGGTGGTTGAAGACCAGAAGTCTTCACATAGTTTGGATAATTATTGACGATCCTGATTAGGCAGTACACCCAAGAGAATGGAAATAGTTGGTGGTCGTCCAGACGTACTTGGAGATGGATGGATATGCGAGGAAAGTGCCTCCGGTTTCGTTCAGACCCAGAACTGACTTGTAAATGGATTGTGTGTCTGACATTGGATTTTATTCTGTGTTGATTGATTTCTATTAAATATACATCTGTTTGGCGACGGAGAATTTATTCTTTTGCTTAACGCCCTTCTCTGAGACGTACGAGCTCAGAGGTTGTATATCGATGGACATCAGTCGCATGGCATGAATTGTCTGTGTGGCACGCTAAGATGCAATGATCAAGGCTTCTGTTGAAAAGCAAAGTCTTTTGGTTGATGATCAAAGCACGCCTACGTGGCAGCTTTGTGTATAACGTGAATTCGCGAGCCTCACACCTCGGTATGAGTTAAAAACGGGATAAGGACTGCAGGGAGAGCACGACGTTTCTTTCTAGCTTTGGTGGTGTCAGTGACTTACCAGCCCTGACATTTATATACTTTTCACCTTTGTGGTTGTTGGATGAGGCGCCTCGATTTTAGGTCTGTAAGGACCGGGAAACGTGTGTTCAGGAATTGCCTATCCTCTAACGTAAGTGAGGACCGGCCCTGAAGATCCAGGGGTTGCCCAGAGTGCGTAGCCCTGGGACATTTGCTAGAGTGTCTCGAACGCGGAGAGGAGCTTGCCCCTTGCCTCGACTCATGACGGAATCCAATTTCCAATACGTGTATTGCGGCTTTATTTGTAGAGCCTAGTATGGCGACATAGTAGCATGGGATGCTATGCCGTCTATGATTTATATTTATGATTGAAATTGTTTTGACACTATACACTTATCATAGTATCAAATGATTTGTTTTAAACGTACCAAGCATGTTTGGCTATTATAAGGGAAAACCCTATCCTCCGGCTTGCGTTGCATTGTGTGATGGGACCTGGGTCTTATAATAGCTTCATTTTTCGAAAAAGCATTGCGCTGTTTATTCTATGCACTGGTATTCTTGGGAGGAAACCCGTTCCGTGTTATACGGCGTGGTCCCTTGAATTACTCTCTTTTAAAGAAAAGTTTTAAATAACTGTTTTAGTTCTCACACCAGTCACATGACTGACCTGGAGTTTATTGTTTTAACCTAAACTCTGGGTGCCCTTATTTTCCGCACGGGCAGCTAGTAGTTTTGGTTTTGCAGATTTATATTCACAGGATCCTGGTTTACAGCTGGAATGATATCCAGAAAGCTCTGTATCCGTATATCACCTTCAATTGTGCTTTGTATTATATTCCGCTGCTATGTAATTTATTGTAATCTCTGATATTTATCGAATGTAATTTATTCATTTATACTCTGCATATTCTTGTATCTGATGGAATTGTTGTAATAACAAATGAAATGTTCCTCCGTCTGCGTTCATTTGTGTGTTGTTCTCAAAGTATCCGCTCTTTCCTTCACGGGGAAGTTACGGGTTCTTACAGTGGTATCAGAGCTTTGGTTTACAGAGCTCGAGAACAAGACACATTAGAACCATACGAAAGAATTCATCAGATATTGGATTAGCAATATCCAATTAGAATGACTCGTTAGAGATTGGATCAGTAGTATCCTAGAACGAGTGTGAAGAGTATATATTTCAAATGAAAACAATTTTGTTTTGAAAATTTAAATCGTTTTATACGTATTTGAATATTTATTTATTTTGAATTTGGACAATCTAGTATATAAAGGTTTTGCATATACGCGTCATGAACGTATATTCGAAGTTTTAATATATTAGATAGATATAGAGTCACACTCTAGTCGCCCGGAGATGATTCTACTGATGACTATATAGCATCAGTAGTGTGTGTTCGAGTTTCGAAGGTGTGATTTTCTATATATTTCCATTAGACTGGTGTGAGAACCAAAACTAATATAGCTAGAACACTTTGTTGTGAATTGGCATCAAAACAAGATTTTCAGTATATATATCAAAATTATGAATTTGAAACGTTAAATCCACTAATTGATTGATGTTTGTGTTGTTTATTTGTTTGTTTGATAATTTTGAACCATTTATGCCTAATTGTATCAAATTTTGAACTGTATTGAAAATTGGTCGCATTTGCTTGCATATACATATACTTACATTGAACAGGTCATAGCAAGGAGGCTAGAGCAGAGAATAAAATTTGTTTGCCCGACAAATAGGTACATGTTTACTACATAATTTACTGTTTTGTTTGGGTGATGATGATTTTATGAGCCTATTGGCTTTTTTTTTCTTTTTGAGATCAGAAGGCCTGTATGGCAATTTCGGGATTTTCCCGTGGCTCCCGGTGCAGGGGAGGTTATGGCGAAATTTTTCGAAAATTTAGGGTGTTAGCCAAATTTTTGAAAATTTGAAAATTCTCAGAAACTGAAAAGTTGGAGAATGGAAGCCAGATCGAACGTAGAGATGATAATCAAACCACTTTCGACTTTGTTCCTTTTCGGGGACGAAAAGTTTTAAGTGGGGGAGATTGTAATAACCCGGAAATCTGGGCCAGTTTAAAATTTTTATTTTGGCAATTTTAATGAATTTTGAATATTTAAAATAGATTATTTTAAATAAAATAGACGAGAAATGTATTTTGAATATAATTAGAACGTATATATTATATGCGCGTCGTCGTTAGAATATAAATATTTATTTATAATTATAAATAGAATTGAAAATGGCACGGTAGTTCGATAATTCGATTTCAAACTTCAATTGAATGTACCGGGTGCAAAACAATCCGGATTTTAGTGAAACCAAAAACATTAGAATCTAATTGATGATATATTTCCAACGAATCCGACAAATCGAAATTTCATAGCGGGAATCAAAAGATATGTCCAGTTGAAAATTCTGAATAGTCGCTATAGAATTCAGGCCCTTAAAAATGGGAATTTTGCAAATGACCTCGGATTTCGACGAAACCACTGTTGTTGGGTCCGTGATGTCAATTTATTGCTAAATTCCAAATTTCATAATTTTTCGAATCAATATGTGAGCATGGCATAGGGAAACGCGTTTGACCAGTTTCAGTTGATTTTAATCGACTGGAAAATGACCATTTTTCCAACGGTCTCAGAATTCGGCGAAACTAGTTTTGTTAGGACCGTATCGTCAATACGAAGCTAGAAAATATTTTTATGGAATTTTTCGAGTTAGTATGTGACCCCGGTAAATTGAAATGCGCATTCAAATTCAATATATAGAGTTATATGTTGATTTTAACGGAAACTGATTCAAACGATCGAATCAACCTACGATACATATCCCATTGTGTTCGGAATGGGGGTGAAACGCTATGGACGACAGGCGGTGGGCCTCGTTTCGAGGTCGTATGTAAAAGTCAACTTTTTGAAAATAAATTAATTAAATAAATTAAAAATTAAATTTCTCTCTCCCTCCCCTTTAACCCGCTTTGGCCCCCCCCTTTTCGATTTAGTTCAATTAGAAGGAAAGAAAAAAAAAGAAAAAAGGAAAGAAAAAAAAAGAAAAAAAAACCGTCAGTTGAATCGCGTCGCCCTCCACCTCAACTACCTCCGCCGCCGTCGAAGTGGCACCACCGACGCCATCGAGACCCCCCCTCGACGTTCTCTCTCCTCCCTTCTCTGTCTTGCCTCCGTTAAAGCCCGAACCCGCCGAACCCTAAACCCCCAATTCGAGACCCCGAACCCTACAGGCGCCACCACCGACCTGTTTCCCCTCCCCACTACCCTCTCGACCCCGACGCTGACAGCCAGGCCCAACAACCCTCCACCGAAGGAATTACAGTGAGTTTCCTTTATTTTATTTTCAATTTTAGTTTATTTATTTCGTTTAGTTTTGTCTAGCTAATTCATATATAAAAAAATAAGGTTTAACTTCAGTTTAAGAATATATATGAAAGGTATAATTTTTAATGTCGGAAAGAAGTGATAAAGTTATGATTTTTATAGTATTAAAAGTATAAAAATGCGATTTTTATATAGGTAGAGAACTAAAAATGTAATTTTTTATATGATAGGAATAATAAAAAATGATTTTTATATTATAGGAGATGTAAAAATATGACTCTTGTTTATGTAGAGAATTAAAAATATAATTTTTACATGATAGGAATATTAAAGATAGCATCTTTATATGTGTAGAAAAATAAAAATTTGATTTTTATAATGAAGTGAAATATAATTTTTCTATAGAAAGAGTGAAAAAATATAAAGGCGAAATCTTTATTTTTATAAAGGCGAAATCTTTATTTTTATAAAGGCGAAATCTTTATTTTAGAAAAGGCGAAATCTTTATTTTAGAAAAGGCGAAATCTTTATTGTAGAAAAGGTGAAAGATCTATTTTTGAAAAGGCGGAAACTTTATATAGAGAATAGCGTGATAAAATAGAATTTTTATCCATATAGCGTCGAAGTAAAAATTCGATTTTTATATATTGAATAGTATAATAAAAATTCGATTTTTATATATTGAATAACATAATAAAAATTCGATTTTTATATATTGAATAGCGAAGTAAAAATTCGATTTTTACATATGTAGTGGCTACAGCAACGAAGATGACAAAAATGCGATAACAATGAAGATTTCTATAAATGAAGAGTCAAGATGATTGGATAGCTATTGGTGAGAATTTCTCACTCTTCAATTTCTTTTCTAGTTAAACATATATACTAGGATGCAGACGGTGTTTAGTAGCACCCGACACAATCGTCCACAGACCATGGACTTGTTTGTTTGATTGCAAATTAGTTAGATTATTTGATTGAATTGTTTGGTGAAATGAATGGATTAGATTGATGTGTGAATGGCGTGGGCCTTCACTAGACCGGGGATAAGGCTAGGCCTCGTGCCGTTTCTAGTATCGTGCCGTTATGCCGCCGAAATCTTCTAAAATAAGTTAGAAAATAAAAATATCATTTTATTTAAAGAAAGAACTGAATAAAAATTCATATGTTAAGATAAAATGTTTTATCGTTAAAAATATAATTTTTAACGTGGAAGTGAATAAAATAAAATATTCATTTACAAACCGGACGGTTTGTTTATGCACACCTATTTGAAGGACATTGATTGGGACGATAAAATTTTACACATCGCTCAACTGCACAAATAAAATCTGTGTTTGATTGTTTGAAACCCCACACGGGTGTTGGGATGAAATTTGAAGTTCACTCATCCTGATTGATTAAATATGTTGATCGATTGATTGACAGGCTGTTATAGGCGTTAGATATCTATATTTGATGCTTATACAGTGTAGTGCATTTTGGTTGATGGTTGATTATTTTTCAATGCTATTATATACGTGTGATGTATGAAAATCCATATAATTAACATTATATGGTGATTGTTTGGGCCTCATTCCAATTTAGAAAATAAAGAATATTATAAAATAAAGGTTCATGTGTTGATTGTACTCATCCGTTGAGATTAGTCATGTGTTGAACGAAATATTTTAACAATAAAATTTATATCTTTATCTTTATAAAATAAAGGTTCATGTGTTGATTGTACTCATCCGTTGAGATTAGTCATGTGTTGAACGAAATATTTTAACAATAAAATTTATATCTTTATCTTTATAAAATAAAGGTTCATGTGTTGACTGTACTCATCCGTTGAGATTAGTCATGTGTTGAACGAAATATTTTAACAATAAAATTTACATCTTTATCATATATAGAATTAGAAATCAACTGGAAAATAGTTGAGATGAGTGGTCTCCCGGATATTAATCTGATGTTGGTTTCGGCCTTCGGGGTTAATATTCAGGAAATCGTTCTCTCACTAAATTACGGTTGGAGTCTGATTCAATATCAAACGATAGATACCTTAATTTTTATAAAATATATTAAATAACAAAAATAGTCACACGTGGACAGTACTCATTCGTTGAGATTAGTCGTGTGTTGACAAAAATAAATATTCATTTGTTGAAATAGAATATTCGAAATAGAATATTTGAAATAGAATATTTGAAACAGAAATATTTGAAAAAAAGAAATATTTGAAATAGAATATTTGAAATAGAAATATATGAAGCCGTGTTGATTAGATTGACGCCATTTTGACGTGAACGATGTTTATATCAATTTTACTCATTTTGAAATGAATATTGAAAAGTGATTTCATAATCAACGATTTCGAAATGAATTGAATTGAAAACGATTTCGAAATGAATTGAATTGAAAACGATTTCGAAATGAATTGAATTGAAAACGATTTCGAAATGAATTGAATTGAAAACGATTTCGAAATGAATTGAATTGAAAACGATTTCGAAATGAATTGAATTGAAAACGATTTCGAAATGAATTGAATTGAAAACGATTTCGAAATGAATTGAATTGATAACGATTTCGAATTGAATTGAATTGAAAACGATTTCGAAATGAATTGAATTGAAAACGATTTCGAAATGAATTGAATTGAAAACGATTTCGAAATGAATTGAATTGAAAACGATTTCGAAATGAATTGAATTGAAAACGATTTCGAAATGAATTGAATAGAAAACGATTTCGAAATGAATTGAATTGAAAACGATTTCGAAATGAATTGAATAGAAAACGAATTTGATTTCAATTGAATATATAACGAAATGAATTGAATAGAAAACGAATTTGATTTCAATTGAATATATAACGAATTTGATTTGAATAGAAAACGAATTTGATTTCAATTGAATATATAACGAATTTGATTTGAATAGAAAACGAATTTGATTTGATTTGAATATATAACGAATTTGATTTCAATGGAATATATAACGAATTTGATTCGAATAGAAAACCAATTTGAATTGAATCGAATAGAAAACGACTTTGGAATTGAATTGAAAACGAATTCAAATTGAATTGAAAGCGAATTGAAATGAATTCAAATTGAATTGAAATTTGAATTGAATAGAAATGAATTTTAAACCGAATTTATAAAGAAGAATTCAATTTTGATTTGAATTGAAATGGAAGTTGAAATTGTTTTTGAAACAAATTTAAAACGATTTATAAAATTCGTTTTAAATAGAAATCGACGAAATATATATTATATATATAATATAATGGCCTGAATAGAACGCGCCGCGCCGCGGCAGTTCGTGAATCTCGACCATTTATTTCAAACGGACATTACGGGAGATCCGACCGTCGGATTCTCCTAAAACCGGAACCGTTGGGTTCGTATCGAAAAGAGCTTTCTATCGATTATTAGAAATTTGAAATCTAACGGTTGGATTTGGAGATACGTCCAAATCAAAATTGGAAAAGGTCGCTGTAAGTGCAATTCGATGGCCGTTGTTGGAAATCGACTGTACGGGCCTTGATAAAATTATTAAAAATAGTAATAATTTGTGTAAAATCATAAGAAATGATTTGGGAAAATTGGGATGAAAAACTCCATATTTGAAAAGATAAAAATAGATTTTTATCGAAATAAACTAGTTTGAACTCAATTTAAAACCCGAGTTTTTATTTTTAAATAAATAAATTAGATTTAAAAAGGGGTTTTAAATAATCGGAATTTCTAATATATTTGATTGGATTTGAAATGGGTTTATCGTGAACGGTGTTTTAAATAACACTAGTTCTTTAACCCGATAATAAATAGAATGTGATTTGGGTTTGTCGTGAACTGTGTTTTAAATAACACCTAGTTCTTTAACCCAGTAAAAGGAGTTTTAACGAATCTGCAATTAGGTTGAAATGTGAATCTATAATCTAAATTATCAAATTTAGAAATGAGCGAGAATGGAGTATCGCCAGTTTTGCTCCAAAGCTATAGTTAAATCTTTAATTAGATTTGAACGTGAAATGGTAATTAATTTTACCGATAACACCAAAGTATTAGATATGGAGTATTACCAGTTTTGCTTCATGGGATGAATAGGTCGGGATTGGGAAATAAAATAAATAATTACTTCGTTATGGTTCGCTAATCTCGACTAGTTTGAAAAACCATATTTTGGTTTGAAATGACATCCAAAGGAAGATTAAAGGATAAATTTGAAAGAATTTATCTTGGATAAAATTAATGGGAACCTTTCCCTAAAAATGTGATTTTGTGAATAAAAGAATATTCTGAATCGGAATGAGGCGTATGTTGAGTTTGTGTAACATTTGTTTTTAATATACGCAGGTTGTTCGGAAAGTCCGGGTTTATACCCATTCTGAATAACCGATTCGACGATATGTCGAAGATGAAGACGGTGGTTGAAGACTGGAAGTCTTCACATCGTTTGGATAATTATTGACGATCCTGATTGGGCAGTACACCCAAGAGGATGGAAATAGTTGGTGGTCGTCCAGACATACTTGGAGATGGATGGATATGCGAGGAAAGTGCCTCCGGTTTCGTTCAGACCCAGAATGGACTTGTAAATGGATTGTGTGTCTGACATTGGATTTTATTCTGTGTTGATTGATTTCTATTAAATATACATCTGTTTGGCGGCGGAGAATTTATTCTTTTGCTTAACGCCCTTCTCTGAGACGTACGAGCTCAGAGGTTGTATATCGATGGACATCAGTCGCATGGCATGAATTGTCTGTGTGGCACGCTAAGATGCAATGATCAAGGCTTCTGTTGAAAAGCAAAGTCTTGTGGTTGATGATCAAAGCACGCCTACGTGGCAGCTTTGTGTATAACGTGAATTCGCGAGCCTCACTGTAATGGCGCGTTTTGTTAGCTGTCGAATAATTAATTTATTTAATTATTAAATATCGATTGGGCGATATCGATGACCTGAATTAAATAATATTGAATATTTAATTAAAATAATAATATAATAATATATTATAATGTCAAAATAATCGGAAATCACCGAATTCACAATACTGTGTGAATTGGATCAGCTAAAATATTTAATTCAGTTTATAATTGAATTGGAATAACGAATCGATTTAATAATCGACGTTAAAACGTATTAATTATATTATAATTAGAATAGAGCGCGTAACGGCGCGGCAGTTCGCAGTTTGGCGATTCGAACTTCAACTGAATGTACAGGATTCGTTTTAAGCCGGATTTCTGTGAAACAAGAAATGTGTGGAGCTGGTGGAATATATCTTTCTAGTGGAAGAGAAGAATCGGGATTTCGTCGTGTAGATTTGGAGATATGTCCAAATCAAATTTTAGAATAGTCGCTATAGAATCGTTTATCGACCATAACGGTTTATTCGATATAACTAGAGATCGGATTTGAATTTAGACAAGGTTCTTTTGGGTCATAGTGATAATTTAATTTTTAGAATTTTATTGTAATTTTTAATTAATTTAATAAGCAACTTTTTATTTGAAGAATTCTGCATCCTGTAATCAACATTTTGGGGTTTCACAATATGAGTTAGTCTACCGGTATTATTATATTTTTGGTATCGTGACACCTCGTTGAGCACGACTGTACCCTTACTTCTGTCTGTACATAAGTGTAATTCTAGGGATTTAGGTAAACAAATCTTTAAAACGAATGAAACAAATAATTTCCCCATAAGGAACACAACATCAACAGTCTTACGTTAACCTTTACATAGTGAAATATACGATAAATCGCCAAAATGTATGTGAACATATATACCATGATTAATACCCAAGTACCAGCCCAACATAACCGGGTAAACGTACACTAATCAAAGACCAATCGCATGAAGGGTACTCATGATAAACAGTAGAGAATTCCTCATATTTCATACGAAAGTTTCTGTGAGAAATTAAATATAAAAAGAAAAAAAAAGGAATATAGATATGGTCCATACTAAGTATACGTGCTCCTTTTTTTTTCGTTGTGCCTACCCTACTACAGCTTGCGAGATAAATGAAACGTGAATGGTCACCAACCACCATTTCCTTTCACAGAACGACCGCAGAAATACAGACCTACGTGGTTACATAACTACCCTGTTCCATACCTTATGGCTTAAGCTGCTCTATTATAAATACACGAGAGCCATCTTTCTTGTTTTCTTTTAAAACTCCAAAACTGAAAAGTAAACAGGGGAGAAATGTGTTTGGAGAAAGGGGTTTGAAGGACCAGTGTACAGGAGAGTTAACGAGGGATAAGGTGATGGAAAAGCGAGGCAGAACGAATGGGAGTATTCTCGGAAATGGTGAAAACGTGGTATGAAGGAGCGCGGTATTAATGAAAGAAGACACTTGTTTCTAGGCGGGTATGGCAACTTGTGAGTGCATAGGGGAGAAGCTTGAAGTGGAAGGTGGCGCTGTACATATGGGTTCTTCACAGGAGGTTGCAACGTCTAGTGATAATGAGAAGTGTGTAAATGGACGCATGGCCATTGCAACTAACTGGGAGTTTGGGTGCGTGAACAGGAGGTAGGAGGGTTCAACAAAGTTTGGGGGGGGGGGGGGGGGTTGGCGACAAGAAATGTCGCACGATTCACTGTGTTGAACGTGGAGGAGCTGACTGTCGCGGCCTAGCTTCTAGCTGCGAGTTTGTCATCTTGGTAGCCGAGTCGGAGAGCGGGAGGAGACGAGGCCAACGGTGTTAATGGTTTTGGATTCGGTGAGGTAACGAGTTCGGGGGGAGAAGGAAAGTGCGGCTGTGGTGGTTTGTGTCATGAGGGCCAGAAGAAGGCACGGGGAAGAAGGAGCGTTGAGTGGGTTTGGGCTTTGAAGGGTTGATGGGCCGACGAGAAATGAAGGGTGAGGCCCATTGGATTTAAATCTCTATGTTTTATTTAAATAAAGTATATTAACTTCGAAACTGAATATTTTGTTCATACATCATCGGAATTAAGCGAAACAAGATGCGTTGGGATCGTATGGACGAAAGCTCCACAATGGAACTGACCGCGAGTCAATTGGAGTCCGTCACAATTTACAGCAAAATAAATTGTCCAGTTGAATCAAGCGATGGTTATCGTCATTGACAATGATCGTCGAATGTGAGTAAATCTCACAAACTCTAAACAGTTTTATTTTCACGTTATATTCTTAGAACTGTTAAAATATTATCTGTTTGACTGTTTGACTGTGTGTTGACTGTTTGATTGAACTGCTAGTCAGTTAGTAGGGATTTTATATATATATTTACATATATATATAAACCGTTAAATAGTCATATGTGATTCTGCTATCAGAATATTTCACAGTGAAGTGAAATCGATGTTGTTGTATTGTCTAACATCTGTGGTGCAGGGAAACAGGTTGGAGGAATCCAACAGGATTCCTCAACAGTTATTTTACTGTGATTTTTATATTGTGATATATAATGTGATGTATATAATCTGTGTGATTATGTGTGGTGGGACGATATTTATCGTTGTTATATGGCGTGTTTAATACCCTGAGAAATACCAGAATGTAGGAGAGGGGTTTTCAAAGTATATTTTGAAAATAGCTTATTTATATAAAATCAAGGGATTTTATATATATATATAAGAAAAAGGATTTTTGATATTAAGGAATATAGTTGGTAAAACAAATATAAAAGAGTTTTATTTGTAAATCAATATAAGGGAATATATATGTTAATCGAATATAAGAGGATATATTTGTTAGTCAAAATATAAAGGAATTATATTCGTTAGAACAAATATAAAGGATATTTATTTAGAGATTAAATAAATAGAATATTATAAAGGGTATTTATTTAGAGATTAAATAAATAGAATTAAACTAAAGAAGATATTTATTTGTTAAATAAATAGGAGTTAACCAAGTGAATTGGTCGAGTTAACCAAGTGAATTGGTTGAGTTAAACGAAGTGAATTAGTTAAGTTAAACTAGGTGGTTAATCAAAGTGAATTAGTAAGTTAAACTAAGTGGTTAACCAAAGTAAATTAGTTAAGTTAAACTAAGCGGTGAATCAAAGTGAATTTGTTAAGTTAAACTAAATGATTAATCAATGTGAATTAGTTAAGTTAAACTAAAGGATTTATCGATGTGAATTAGTTAAGTTAAACTAAAGGATTAATCGATGTGAATTAGTTAAGTTAACTAAGTGGTTAATCGAAGTAGATTAGTTGAGTTAAACTAAGTGAACCGGCTAGAGTTAATCAACGTGAATTAACTAAGTAAACTAAGTGGATTAGTTCAGTTAATCGAGACAAGTAAATCAAGTTAGGGTAAACCATTTGAGTTGACCAGTTAGAGTTAACCATTTGAGTTAACCAGTTTGAGTTGATCAGTTAGAGTTGACCAGTTAGAGTTGACCAGTTAAAGTTGACGAGTTAGAGTTATCCAAGTGGAGTTAATCGAGTAGCGTTGTCGAATATCACTTATTCGAAGAAGAGCTATAGTCTATTCGAGTGGAGAAATCAAATGTTATTCATTTGAGAAGAGTTATCGAATATAGTTTATTCGAGTGGAGAAATCAAATGTGATTCATTTGAGAAGAGTTATCGAATATTATTTATTCGAAGAGTGGTTATCGAATATTGGTTATTCAAAGTTAGTTAATCCAAAGGAGTTATTCGAAGTTAGTTAATCCAAAGGAGTTAGTCGAAGAGTTAATCGAATATAGTTATTCGAAAGAAGGTGTTAATCGAACATTGTAATTCGAGTAAAGTTAAAAGAGTTAATCGAATTTAGTTATTCGAAATGAGTTATTCGAATTAGATATTTGAATAGAGTTAAACACGTAAGAGTTAATTGAATATTAGTTATTCAATTAGAGTTAAATCGAATTTAGTTATTCGAAGGAGTTAATCAATTTGAGTTAAGTTAATCGATTTGAATTAAGTTGAATCGAAATGGAGTAAATCGATTAGAATTAAGTTAATCGAGTTTGAGTAAATCGAATATTGGTTATTCGAAGGTAAGTTATTCGAATGAGTTATTCGAAGGAGTTAATCAAATGAGTCGATCCAAAGGAGTTAGTCGAATATTAGTATTCGAATAGAGTTAAAGGAGTTATCGAGTTTAGTTTGATCGAAAGGAGTTATCGATTAGTAAATCGAAAGGAGATTTTCGAATATAGCATATTCGAAAGAAAGAGATCAAATATTGTTTAGTCGAAAGAGAGAGATTTCGAAAATGAGTTATTCGAAGAGAGATAATCGAATATAGGTTATTCGAAGAAGAGTTAATCAAATAGAGATTACTCGAAAGGGAGTTATACGTCGAATTCAATTATAGCGAATTCGGGAAAGTACTATTTACTTTCCAGGGTTTAAATCAAGATTTAGTTATTGATTTAGAAATTAGGTGTCTGTTAAATTATTCGAGTTAGGAGATAAAGTTATAATTAAGATTTGATATTTCAGAAGTAGGAATTATAACGTTAGAGTTATAATCAAACGCTGTCATATAAGAAGTGGATTCGTAACCTGAATCCGAGAATTTGCGTAAACAGATGATTGGAAAAAGTGAGTGACGAGCTTCATCTATTTCACAGTAAAGGACGTTGTTCAATTAAGGTTTGAGAGGTAATTATACCCCAACTTGATTGACTTCAGAATTGACAAAGGAATAGTTGTGGTTCGATAGAAAAGGTTGATTTGAAATATAGTTAAGTAATAAGCGATTAATGGATTAAGCGAAACGATGTTTTATACAACGTTCATTGGAAATCCGTAAATGAGTTTTGGAAACGTTTTCCAAATATAGTCAGATATGTTTTCTAAACATAGAAAATGAAATGTTTTCATAATAAGAATTTAAGAAATAGAGTTAAGCAAATTCAGAAACTAACTGGAGTGGGTAAGTTGAACGGTTTTCTAAGTGACGATCTGATGTGGGTTTCGACCTTCCGTATTGATACTTAGAGAATTGTTCTCATACTAGTTACAGTTAGGGACTGATAGTTGCGAAATATTAGTGATGTGAAAATAAGCTATGGGAATGTTTTCCAATGATTAATATCATATATTTTCTAAATATATGAAATAAGGAAATATGAACATATGATGATTGATCGATCGAATTTCCATTTGGAAATAAGATCGTTGTTTGTACACCGACATGTTTTCATTTGATAGTTGAATCACAGACTATCAAAGTTTTTACCATTTTAACGTTGTTAATATGGAGAGACCGGTTGGATTATTATCCAAAGAACCACTCTGTATTGGCATAAGCGTTGCGAGCAATATCTGCCAAAGATAATTTGAAGACGGAGTAAAGTGCAAGGGCTGTTGTATAAGTCTTAGATAACAGTGACTAAGATGGATATACTGAATAGTGCCTTCGGTTTGTCCAGTCCCAGGACAACGTATATGGAAGAAGGTCTGACAGAGTATATCCAATGGATCGCGTAAGTTGATCTGTTCAAACGTATCCACGTTTGGTGGCGGAGGAATTCGTTTCTCTTAGCTGTATACCCGTGTTATTTTTGAATAAGTCAATTTGTAATTTGGCGGGTATGACGATGTGGCATTCAAAGTGAATGGTGATCAGATGTTCTGAAGATAGACGTAGCTTCTAGCCTCACACCAGGAAGTAACAAAAGTTGGGCTAGGCAGCATGGCTAGTTGGGTCATTCCCAAGCAGGGTGTATTGTCACCGATCTAGGGAATATCCATATTTATACTTCTTTTTGATTCTGTATCTTCGGATGACGGTTTGATGGCCTACAACCGTGGTGGCAATATATTCGCGACACTCAAGCTAAATGAGTGAGCGGTCATGTGTGGCCGGGTTGCAAGACGTTCTTGTTGAACCCTGAGTGTATCACCTCTAGAGTACACTATTCAGAAGGTGCTCCCATACCTTGTCTGTTGGAATCCATTCTCCGATAAGCGCCCTGCGGTTTATGATTTTATACTATGTATGTAGAACGTGAGATGCAAGCGTTTCTACTAGATTGATACCTATTTGTACTTAGACATTATTATAATATCACAATGATATGCTTGTCAAAGTTGTTCAGATACTCATAAGGGAAAAACCCGTTCCGTATTCACGGCGTGGTCTTATGAGATATCCTATACCTGTTTTAAACTATTTTACTCATACCAGTCCCATGACTGACCCGGAGTTTACTTTGTTGTTTTCCCTAAACTCTTGGGTGCCTAAATTTGTACGGGCAGTCAAGTAGTCGGGATTTACAGATATACATGGAGAGCTTGGAGCAGGAGACTTCAAGATTCTATAGCTATAGTTATTTCCGCTGTGTTGTAAGTGTTGTACTCTGATAAGTGCTATTGTATATATATAACTGTTTACTTCAAAGTTATGTTATATATTATATGTTATTCGTTCCGCTGTGAGATTCGTGTTTCTCTGATGATTCTGATGTTCTTCTTCTTCTTCTATTCTATTAGTTCTATCTTTTCTTTCTCACCTTCTAAATTCTTTCACTAACGTCTGCGGAATTTCCGACTCTCGAGGAGTCGGAAATTTCCAGCCGTTACAGTTGGTATCAGAGCTTAAGTTTAGAATTACTTGGCTCTGTGGCGTGACTCGGTAGAGATAGGGTTAGTAATACCCTAGATTGAGTTTGAGTGTATATATACGAGTGCGTATTTGTATTTGATATAAAAATGGTTTTATATTGTGGAGATTCATTGGTTGAGTTGTTTATGAGTTCTGGTCGATCAGTTTGATCCACTGTATCGGTAGGAGTTAATAAACACTCGAATAAGATGGGTCGTCACGATATGGTTTGAAAGAGGGTAAGTGAATTTAACTTTACCCAAAGTATATTTTGATATATATATATATATATATGTATGTATCAAAATTATAATATATTGGATATATTGGTTGTTATTATAATCGAGTAAGATTATAAATTTAATGGTTATATATATAACCAATAAGAATTCCTATAAGTAAAATACGTGGAATCAGTTGAATTAAAAACTGAAATTAAATCAGAATTGGAATTAAAATAAGGAAATTTTAAGTTCCTGGGGGATTTTGAAAATGTTTTTCAATTAGAAATAAATATAATATCTAACTCACCTGGATGACTGGAAAATAATTCCGAGGATGGATCGATACATCGTCGGTGTAATTTTCGAGTTTCTAAGTGGCGGATTACTACCAATGGTTTTGTTTTCAAATGGTGTTGAGGAAAACAAGTTGTTTAGAAATTCAAAAGTTTTGAATTGGTGTTAGGATTTGAAATTGACTTGAAATAAATCCCAGGAATTTAAATCTTGAAATTTAAAATTTAACTTGTTAAGTTGAATGAATCAAGATGGTAAAAACAAATAAGTAAATTAAAATTTAACTTGAACCAAGTTAAATAAATCGGGATTTGGTTAGAGAATAATCTGGATTGGAATTAAGTTGATGGGTTAAGAGTTTGAAATCTGATATTGGAGTTTGAATAGAATTTGACTTGGATAAAACCAAGTGTTTGAGTTGAAGATTGGATTGAGATGACATTTGTATATGTTGATACATTTGAAAGTGATAAGAGTTGATATGCCCGACAAAAAGGTACAAGTTTATTTTTGATATAAGCATGAGATTTATGAGCCGAATCGGCAAGCCGCTTGGCTGTTTGATTTTCTTTGGGTTGGAGATGGCCTAGAGAGGCGAGTTGTGGTTTTACCGATAGGGCTGTACAAAGGAGGTTATGGCAAAATTTTCCGAAAATTTAAAGTGTTAGAAAATTTTCAGAATTTTTGAAAATTTTAATTAGTCGGAAGAATAAATATTTCAGTCGATATTAAGTGGTTCGGTTGAAATCAGAAATAAGGGGTAAACCAATCTTAGGAGTTCCAATATATAGGGTCAACCTCTAACTTAGCAATTTCGAGGACGAAATTATTTTAAGTGGGGAAGTCTGTAATGGCGCGTTTTGTTAGCTGTCGAATAATTAATTTATTTAATTATTAAATATTGATTGGGCGATATCGATGACCTGAATTAAATAATATTGAATATTTAATTAAAATAATAATATAATGTTACAACTACGCACTCTGGGCAACCCTGGATTCGGCTGGGCCGGTCCTCTCTTACGTTTGAGGATTGGCATTTCCTGAACACATGTTTCTCGGTCCTTACAGACCTATAATCGAGGCGCCTCGCATTCAAACAACCACAAAGGTGAAAAGTAGATATAAATGTCAGGGCTGGTAAGTCACTGACACCACCATAGCTAGAAAGAAACGTCGTGCTCTCCCAGCGGTCCGTATCCCGTTTTTAACTCATACCGGGGTGTGAGGCTCGCGAATCTACGAAATACACAAAGCTAGGCCACGTAGACCGTGCTTTGATCATCATCCACAAGACTTTGCTTTGCAACAGAAGCCTTGATCATAGCATCTTGGCATGCCACATAGGCAGTCCACTCCATACGATTGATTTCCATCGATATATAACCCCTGAGCTCGTACGTCTCAGAGAAGGGCGTTAAGCAAAAGAATAAATTCTCCGCCGCCAAACAGATATATATTTAACAGAGATCAATCAGTATAGAACAAAATCCAATGTCAGACACACATTCCATTTACAAGTCCGTTCTGGGTCTGAACGAAACCGGAGGCGTCAAATTCCTCGTATATCCGTCCAATCAACACATACGTTCAGACGGCTACTACTTCCGCCCCTTTCCGGTAGCTACTCCGGTCAGGAACCTCAGTAGCGCCCATCCAACCGATACGAAAATCGTCGGTCTTGAATCGTCTTTGCATTTTCCAATTCGAATCACTCGATAAATTATTTGAAATGAGGGTTAGCTCGGCCTTTTCAAATAATTCACGTCATTAGAATTTAAATCGATGCTTCCTATGGTTATATTATTCGACATCCATCTTTCAGTTCTTTAGTGTTATTTTCGCGCCAAGCACATACAACCATCAAATATCAAACAATTCAAGCCCAATTGGTTTATTTGCAATCTATGTTGCTTATAATATTTTATAACGATTTTTTGCCATTTTTATTTATTTAAAAATGGCCATATTTAATTAAATGACGTTTCAGGTCGTGCCGTGGCACTGGCGCTGTTTTTCCCTTAATTTGTTTTACACATATCGGAAAATCTAACCGTTGGATTTCTACAAAGTCTATATCAGTGGGAAGATATTCCCAAAGCGAACCCAACGGTTCCAGTTTCGTGAGAATCCGACGGTCGGATCTTCCACACTAGTCGTTTGAAGTTACGGTTTCAAAATTCGAACTACAGCGTCGTTATTCGATTTAATTTAATTATATTTATATTTATATATAAATATAAAAAATTCTGGCGCTGTTTTTCTTCATATTTGAATTAAACATTCCAGATAATCCAACTGTTGGATTTTTACAAGGTTGGTGCCGTTGGGAAGATATTTCCAAGGCGAACCCAGCGGTTGCGGTTTCGGGAAAATCCGATGGTCGGATTTCTCATACTAATCATTTCAAATTACGATTCCGAAACACGAACTGCACGGCTTCGATTCCCTTTAATTATATTTATATTTATATATATAAATATAGTTCATTCTATAATTCCAACTATAGTTCATTCTATATTTTCAACTTCGTTTCCACTTCAAATATTTCACTAACGCCTTAATATTTCGAAAAATTTCGCCATAACCTCCTTTGTACGGGGAGGGGTTTGGAAATTTATTGGGCCGTGTTAGGTACCCAATAAATCCTAAAAAGCATTCACATATTTATAGTGATATATTCTGGTGTTTACGGGGGAGCATGTATAGATAATCACTCCAGAGAATAAATTCTCGTCACCCCGTTTCCGTGTGGGAATAAATAGTCCATGTGCCGTATCTAATAACTAGAGAGACGTGATTATTGTCAACTCTAGACCCGTGTGGGGTTTTTATTAATCTGGCGATTTATCGTTATATTTTATATAGTCCATATCAGTCATCAGTTCAACCTGTAGTATATAGTCATCGCCATACAAGCCTCTTGCTCGTATGGTAAATCTTCCACCTCGTCACACAAGCTCCAGTTGCTTATGTGGAATATGATGAAGTATGCCTATCGTCAAGAAGTATGACATGTAGTGTAGTTCAAAATTAATTGTTACTATCCTATGGCGATGTTTATTATTTCACATAGAATAACCAGCACTCCGCATCCAATGGCATTCACAGGAGTTGATATAAAAATAAAATTGCGCAGCCAACTCATCAAGGTTTACCTATTTGTCGGGCACGCAAGTAATTTCTTTACTCTACAGCTATTCCATTTTTCCTGTTCAACACATGTATATATATGCAGAACAAAGCTAATAATAATATTTCTAGCGAACTATTATTTATTTCAACACGTGTGTATTTTTATCGAAACATATACATGATAAAAGAGATATTTTTATCATCAAAAATATTTGTTCAACACGTGAATGTTTTTAACACTTCATATTCACAATAAAAATATAATTTTTATTATCAATTCATTTTATTTTAAAATACGATAACATTCAACACATGAATTTCAACTCGACGAACGAATTTCAATTCAACACATGAATATTCTCTATAGTTTGTATATATATAAAAATGTGATTTTTATCGCTAAAGCTATTTGTTTAAATTCAAATAATATTCAACACATGAATTTCAACTCAACGAATGAATTGCAACTCAACACATGAATATTCGCTATGGTTTGTATATAAATAAAAATGTGATTTTTATCGCATAAGCTATTTGTTTAAATTCAAATAATATTCAACACATGAATTTCAACTCAACGAATGAATTGCAACTCAACACATGAATATTCGCTATGGTTTGTATATAAATAAAAATGTGATTTTTATCGCTAAAGCTATTTGTTTAAATTCAAATAATATTCAACACATGAATTTCAACTTAACGAATGAATTGCAACTCAACACATGAATATTCGCTATGGTTTGTATATAAATAAAAATGTGATTTTTATCGCTAAAGCTATTTGTTTAAATTCAAATAATACTCAACACATGAATTTCAACTCAACGAATGAATTGCAACTCAACACATGAATATTCGCTATGGTTTGTATATAAATAAAAATGTGATTTTTATCGCTAAAGCTATTTGTTTAAATTCAAATAATATTCAACACATGAATTTCAACTCAACGAATGAATTGCAACTCAACACAGGAATATATATTTCAACATATGTAATTTATTTCGACGAATGAAAATTATTCTAACACATGTGTATTTCAGAAAATTTCGGCAGCATAACGACAGGGTTGTTAAAACCGGGACCATCCCTAGTACGGCTCCTCGCTCTACCTTAAAACCTCGCGGTTTTTGACAATGGGGATCATGCATCTAGTTCACGCAGGCGGCATGTTTTATTTTTAATTCCACAATCCTATCCTAATTTGTTTTCAACCATAAGAGGGTATTTTTCAACCACAAAGGTATTTTTTTTAACCACAAAGGAATTTTTCAACCATCATATCAACCACAAACAATTATTTCCAACCATTCGTCATACCATATAATATCACGTCAATCACAAGCAATAAATATCGTCCATGGTCTGTGGACGAGGGGAGTATATATATGTATATATAATATAATAATTCACTTGCATTTCATCACAATTCAAAGCATAAATGTTTCATTCAACGCTTGTATAATTTATACATCGCTATTATAACTTATACAACACATGTACATGAGGTATACAATGCGTATATAATTTACACTTCGCTTATATAATTTATACAACGCGATTTCATTCACACAATTAGTTTAGATTCCTCACATTGGTTATTGCAGTGCTATAAATCGTAGGAAGGTCAGAAAAATCCGCGGCTTCTTCTAGGATGTAGAGAGCCTCCTTGCGGTCACGGTGTCTCCTGTTTCATCGAATTTCGTTAACACACCAAAAAGATATAATTTTTCAAAGTTTTGCAACACTTAAAAGTGTTATTTTCATTTCAGAAATTTATATCAGAAAAGTTTTCAAAGCTTCAAAACTAGGTCTTGATTTTTAAGCCAAACCGTACCTCGTTGCTTCGATCAGACCACACGGCGTCAGAGGGCTACGAATCACCTTCCGATCGGCGGTGGTGGCGATGAACTCGGTGGCTCCTGTGAGTCGCGGTGGCGCTCCAAAGGGCGCGACTTCCTCCTCGAAATTCAACGCGTACAGTTGATGAATCGAGGCGAGGCTTGGTCGGATTTATAGAGGAGGCGGAGGCGATCAGAAGCTTCAACTGGCGGAGGCGGCGAAACGGGCTGTGGCGGCGGCAAAAGCGACGAGAAGTTTCGAGCTTCGTGCGTCGTTCAAATCGCTGGCGGCTAGGGTTTTTCTGAGTTTTTTTTAAAGAAAAAATCCTATTGGTCCGAGCTATATAGTAAAATTTTAAATAGTGTTTCCTCAAACGAACTCCTTTTTAAACCCAACGACTGTCGCCCCTAGCTAAATACCCCCATTCCGGACACAATGGGATATGTTTCGTTGGCCAATTCGACTGTTACAGTCAGTTATTTTTCAAATTAAAATATAAAACATTTGATATTCAATTTGAACGTACATTTCAATTTGCCAGGGCCACAAACTGAATCGAAAAATTCCAGAAAAATAAATCTAGCTTTGTTTTGACGATACGGTCCTAACAAAACCAGTTTCGTCGAATTCTGAGCTCGTTTGAAAAACGGTCATTTTTAGGTCGACCCATTTTAACAGAAATTGACCAATCACATTTTCTTTTGCCCCGCTCACATACTAGCTTTAAAAATTATGAAATTTGAAACAAAGCAATAATTTGACATTCCGGACCCAACAAAAGCGGTTTCGTCGAATTCCGAGGTCGTATGCAAAATATCAATTTTCAAGGGCTATATATGCTATATAGCGACCTTTCTGAAAATTCATTTGGCCATAACTTTTGATTTCAATTATGAAATTTCGATTTTTCGGATTCGTTAGAAAGGTATTCATGAACAAATTTAAATATTTTCAATTTCGCTGAAATCCGTTATATATTCCTCCTGGTACAGTTAGACAAAGTTTGTATTCAAAATTTCAGACTGCCATACTATACCCTATTCTATATTTATTGAAATAGGCTATTTCAACTATTCAAATTCTTCGGTAATAACCAAATTTAAAAATTTTAAATTGGTTCACATTTTCCGGGTTATTACAATATCCCCCACTTAAAACTTTTCGTCCTCGAAAAGGAAATAACAGCTAAGTAGGAAATAAAATGTAAATGCAAAGTATTGTAAAGGTACCTTGCACCGGAGTTAGTCAGAGATGTCCACTCTGCATTTGGGGTAGGTTTGTTTAATGCTTTCCTCAGTCTCCCGAGTACAGTCTCTAGGATCACTACTCCACTGCACTTTGACTAGATGAACCTTTTTCCTCCTCAGATCTCTAGTTTCCTTGCCAACTATCTTTAATGGCTCTCTTCTGAGTGCTAATTCTGGAGTTATGTCAATATCATGTTGCGCTGCTTCTTCCACAACAAGATCTGGATCATGAACATGTTTTCTGAGTTGAGACACGTGGAACACATCATGTACACCAGGCAACCAATTAGGTAATGAAACCCTATATGCAAGAGTTCCAATCCGTTCAAGTATAGGAAAGGGACCAATAAATCTCGGTGCCAACTTCCCAGTCTTGCCAAATATGATTACTCACCGCATTGGAGAAACTCTTAAATAAACATAATCGCCAACGGCAAACGATATATCCCTTCTTCTCGCATCAGCATAACTTTTCTGTCGGCTCTGCGCGGTTTTCAATCGCTTCTTAATGAAATCGACTTTATCCGATGCTTCTTGAATCATATCGGGTCCTAACACAAGTCTGTTGCCAGGTTCTACCCAACATGCGGGAGATCTGCACGGTCTACCGTATAATGCTTCAAATGGGTACATTCCCAGACTTTCTTGATAGCTATTGTTGTAAGAGAATTCGGCTAAATGTAAGTGATCTTCCCATGAGCCTCCAAAATCAATAACGCAAGCCCGCAGTAAATCTTCTAGAATTCTATTCACCCGCTCGGTTTGGCCGTCTGTCTGAGGGTGATAAGCGGTGCTTAGATTCAATTTGGTTCCCAATTCCGTTTGGAATGCTTCTCAGAATTTGCTAGTAAACATGGGGTCTCTATCACTGACTATATTGAGCGACACCCCATGTAGTTTAACTATTTCTTTGAAGTAAATCTGTGCTAGACTTTGAGCCGTTCTATTGGATCGGACAGGTATGAAATGGGCAGTCTTCGTGAAGCGATCTACGATTACCCATACACTGTCGTTTCCTTTTCTAGTTCGAGGCAAGCCATCGATGAAATCCATCGAAATTTGCTCCCACTTCCATCCTGGAATTTCTAAGGGTTGTAATAGTCCAGCCAATTTCTGCTGATCGCTCTTAAATAGCAGACAAGTGGGGAATCTGCTAACATATAATGAAATATCTCTTTTCAAAGCTCTCCACCAGAATGTGCGTTTGATATCGTTATACATTTTGCTCACACCGGGATGGATACTTAATTTGGACTTGTGGCACTCATCTAGTATTTCTCTTCGAAGTTCTGGAAGGTTTGGGATGCAAATTCTGCCCTTCAATCTTAGAACTCCTTTGTCATCGAGTCGGAAACTTGTGGATTCGCCTCCCTTGACTCTCTGACTGATTCTTTGAACAAATTCATCGTCTTTCTGTAGAGTCGAGATCCTGTCAATTAAAGAAGACGTGATGACAAAACTGGCGATGATTTCATTCTTTCTGCTGAGCGCATCTGCTACAACATTGGCTTTCCCTGGAGTGTAGAGAATTTCAAAATCGTATGCTGCAAGGAATTCTAACCAACGCTGTTGTCTCAAATTTAGATCTTTCCGAGTGAATAGATATTTCAAGGATTGATGGTCAGTAAATAGTTCGAACTTCTCGCCCAGTAAATAATGCCTCCAGATTCTTAAAGCGAACACGATAGCTAACAACTCAAGATCATGAGTTGCATAGTTTCTTTCATGCGGTTTCAGCTGTCGGCTGGCATAAGCGACCACTTGGCCTTTTTGCATTAATACTGCTCCTAGCCCTCTAATAGAAGCATCTGTCCATACAGTCAAGTCTTGGTTGCCTTCTATAATTGTCAATACTGGAGCGGTTGTCAACTTCAGTTTCAGCTCCTGGAAAGCTTCTTCACATTCGGGAGTCCATTTGAATTTCTCATGCTTCTTTGTAAGCTTTGTCAATACACCAGATATCTTTGAAAAATCCTGAACGAATTTCCGATAGTAACTAGCCAATCCAAGGAAACTTCGAACTTCTGTGGGGGTAGTAGGTTGTTTCCAGTTCTGAATCGCTATAATTTTGCTTGGATCTACAACAATTTCTTCCTTTGATACGACATGGCCTAGGAACTTAACTTTATCCTGCCAGAAGACACACTTAGAAAATTTAGCTTTCAAGACATTTCTCCTTAGAATTTTCAACACTTGTTCTAAATGTTTTGCATGCTCGTCTTCCGACTTGGAGTAGATTAAAATGTCATCGATGAAGACTAGAACAAATTTATTCAATACACCACGGAACACTCTGTTCATAAGATCGACGAAGTATGCCGGAGCGTTACACAAACCGAACGACATTACTAACCATTCGTAGAATAAGTCGAGACCCCTGAAGGCTGTCAAAGGAACACAGTCTTCCACTATACGTAATTGGTGGAAACCTGTAGCTAGGTCCATTCTGGAGAATACCGTTGCTCCATTTAATTGATCTAACAGATCGTCTATTCGGGGCAAGGGATATTTGTTCTTCAGTGTCTGCTTATTGAGATCTCGGTAATCAACACAAAGTCTTAGAGTACCGTCTGATTAAGGGACAAATACTACTGCTGCTCCCCACGCTGAAAAGCTCGGTCTGATCAGACCTTTCCAAAGCAATTCCCGTGTTTGACTACCTAACTCTTCTTTTTCTTTCGGGGCCATTCTTCTAATTGGGTGTACTACTGTTCGGGCGTTAGGAATTAGATCTATTCTAAATTCAATTTCTCTTTGCGGCGGTAAGTTTTCTACTTCTTCAAACACGTCCGCATAGTTTTTAACGACCGGTACCTTTTCTAATGAAGGGGGAATAACTTCTAAAGAAGACCAAAATTCTGTTCTATTAATTTCGGAACCATGGCATGGTATATATATAGGTCCAAGCTTCGTTTCGACTCTAATGATTCTTTCGGCACATCTAACTTCGGCCTTATATTTTGTCAACCAGTCCAGCCCCAGTATAATATCAAATTCGGAAAGGTCCATGACAATCGAATCAAAAGGAAATCGGTATCGAGAAAAGGAAATAGGTAATCTACAATATATACTGAGACTAACAGAACCTCCTATCGGGTTTCGAACTTTAATTGGTTCTTTAAGCTTTCTTCGTTTCAATTTTAATTTGTGAACAAGGTTACCAGAAATGAAGCTACGCGATGCACCAGTATCAAAAAGTATAGAAACAGGAATATTTCTAATGGTAAGGGTACCTCCCAAGACGTCGGGTTTACCTGATCCATCCGTGGTAGCTGGCGGGGCCTCCCCGTCATACACATGAGCCACTTGTGCATTCTGCTTCAGAGGACAGTTCCTGCTATAGTGCCCCTTCTTGTTGCAGTTGTAGCATTCGACTGAGTCATTTGCCTTTGGTTTCCTCGGGGCTTTGCATACATTAGAAAAATGACATGGCTTCCCGCAGTTGTAGCAATTTCCTTTGGGGATCTTTCCAGGTTTCTGAGTAGCGTCCGCTGTAATGCTAGACTCGGGTTGATCTATTGAAGCCTTGCGCTTATTTCCAGCTTGGCTTTTGGCGCGGTCTTGGCCGGCATGCCTTTCATCCATATCTTCATAATTGCAAGCCATTTCGACCAATTCTAAGAAGGAGAGTTTGATGTTGCTCATAGCTCTGTCATGGTACTTGCGCTTTAGCCCAAATATGAATCTCTTGTTCTTAGCTTTGTTAGTCATAATAATCTCTGGAGCATAGCGCGACAACTGGGTGAATTTATTGAGGTAATCCTGGATAGAGAGATCCCCTTGCTGGAGATTAGCAAACTGCTCTCGCATCCTCTCTAGAGCCTGTTCAGGTACAAACTTCTCATTGAACATAGTTTTGAATTGCTCCCAGGTTCTGACAGTACCTGCTGCATCCTCTGAGGTAATGGCATCCCACCACAGCTCTGCTTCCTCCTGTAGGAGCCAAATACCAAGTTGTGCTTTGTTGTTGGTTCCCATACCCATACCTTCAAAGATTTTCTCACAGGTCTTCAACCAAGCTATAGCCTCGGTCACTGTACCAGTGCCAGTAAAGGATTTTCCCCCAAGGTTCCTATACCTCTTCGCTACTTTGTCTAGCTCAAAGTCCTCGGGTGCTGGTGGCTGAACAATAGGGCCTTCCACAACTACGAGGATATTCCCCCATCCTCCTGCTGCTCCTGCTCGGCCCCCACGGCCTCCTCTAGCTGCTGCTGCTCGTGTAGCCATCTAAGAGAGTACTGTATAAGCAAGAAAAGAGTCAAGCTCACAGATTTGATAATTTCATTTATGATAAAGCAGGGGAACATAAGGAAAGATAATGATGATGCACTGATCAAATTGTTTTGCTAATCTGCTTAGATCATTCTAGGACATTGCTAATCCTATCTCTAATGAGCTACTCGCATTAGAACACTACTGATTCTATTCTGACGAGGTGTTTAATGTGCTAGATCCCGGAACTAAGGTTAACCAAAGCTCTGATACCAACTGTGACGATCCCAAAATCCGAGGGGCGGTATTAAGGATAATCATTGGAATATAACACATTAATCATCATAGCAGCGTATAGATAATAGCAGAAACAATAAATAGGATAATTTTACATGGATATGACAGCGGAATCACAACATGTAATAACATCAGAATAGCATAGCGTAGGATATAACTTAGTAAATAAAAAGGGAAGTGATCAGTCATCATCGCCAGAGGCGGAATACATACATGCAGTGAGACATAATAAGGGTATCAGTCTACATCGCCGAAGGCGGTACATATACATACAATAAGAAATACGGAAAGTAAATCAGTCTGCATCGCCCGTGGCGAAATCATAATATAAGTACAGAAATGGCGGAAAATGTCAAAGTCGTCTCTGTGAAATCAGCCTCGCCATGAGCCAAAAATGCACTCTATGCAATAGTGCAGAGCCAAAAACAACCTGTCACCTGTGAACTAGGCTGCCCGTGTGAAAATAAGGGCACCCGCGTTTGCAAAGTAAAACAAACAATGAATCAGTCATGGTGACTGGTATGAGGGATCTATTTAACAGTTAAACAACAGTAATAAGAAAATCATAGGACCACGCCACTTTCGCGGAACGGGTTTACTCCAGTAATTGCTAGTGCATTTAAAACAAAGTAAATTCTTTTTAAAACAACGCAGTGCTTTTTGAAAGAGTGAAGCCATTATAAGACTCAAGTCCCATCATACAATGCAACGCAAGCCGGAGGATAGAGTTTTACCTTATAATGGCCAAATATGCTTGATACGTATAAAGCAAAGTCATTTGATATTATTACTAGTGCATATATGTTTCAAAAGCGAATAGCATCATAAATATCAATCATAGGCGGCATAGCTACCATCTACTATGTCGCCATATTAGTTCTACAATCGAGTCCGTTATTTCGTATTGGAAATTGGATTTCCGTCATGAGTCGAGGCAAGGGGCAAGCTCCTCTCCGCTTCGAGACATTCTAGCAAATGCCTTAGGACTACGCACTCTAGGCGACCCTAGATTCGGCTGGGCCGGTACTCTCTTACATTTGAGGATTGGCAATTCCTGAACACACGTTTCCCGGTCCTTACAGAGCTATAATCGAGGCGCCTCGCATTCCAACAACCACAAAGGTGAAAAGTAGATATAAATGTCAGGGCTGGTAAGTCACTGACATCACCATAGCTAGAAAGAAACGTCGTGCTCTCCCAGCGGTCCGTATCCCGTTTTTAACTCATACCGGGGTGTGAGGCTCGCGAGTCTACGAAATACACAAAGCTAGGCCACGTAGACCGTGATTTGATCATCATCCACAAGACTTTGCTTTGCAACAGAAGCCTTGATCACAGCATCTTGGCATGCCACATAGGCAGTCCACTCCATACGATTGATTTCCATCGATATATAACCCCTGAGCTCGTACGTCTCAGAGAAGGGCGTTAAGCAAAAGAATAAATTCTCCGCCGCCAAACAGATATATATTTAACAGAGATCAATCAGTATAGAACAAAATCCAATGTCAGACACACATTCTATTTACAAGTCCTTTCTGGGTCTGAACGAAACCGGAGGCGTCAAATTCCTCGTATATCCGTCCAATCAACACATACGTTCAGACGGCTACTACTTCCGCCCCTTTCCGGTAGCTACTCCGGTCAGGAACCTCAGTAGCGCCCATCCAACCGATACGAAGATCGTCGGTCTTGAATCGTCTTTGCATTTTCCAATTCGAATCGCTCGATAAATTATTTGAAATGAGGGTTAGCTCGGCCTTTTCAAATAATTCACGTCATTAGAATTTAAATCGATTCTTTCTATGGTTATATTATTCGACATCCATCTTTCAGTTCTTTAGTGTTATTTTTGCCTCAAGCACATACAACCATCAAATATCAAACAATTCAAGCCCAATTGGTTTATTTGCAATCTATGTTGCTTATAATATTTTATAACGATTTTTCGCCATTTTTATTTATTTAAAAATGGCCATATTTAAATAAATGACGTTTTAGGTCGTGCCGTGGCACTGGCGCTGTTTTCCCCTTAATTTGTTTTACACATATCGGAAAATCTAACCGTTGGATTTCTACAAAGTCTATATCAGTGGGAAGATATTCCCAAAGCGAACCCAACGGTTCCAGTTTCGTGAGAATCCGACGGTCGGATCTTCCGCACTAGTCGTTTGAAGTTACGGTTTCAAAATTCGAACTGCAGCGTCGTTATTCGATTTAATTTAATTATATTTATATTTATATATAAATATAAACGATTCTGGCGCTGTTTTTCTTCAGATTTGAATTAAACATTCCGGACAATCCAACCGTTGGATTTTTACAAGGTTGGTGCCGTTGGGAAGATATTTCCAAGGCGAACCCAGCGGTTGCGTTTTCGGGAAAATCCGATGGTCGGATTTCTCATACTAATCATTTCAAATTATGATTTCGAAACACGAACTGCACGGCTTCGATTCCCTTTAATTATATTTATATTTATATATATAAATATAGTTCATTCTATAATTCCAACTATAGTTCATTCTATATTTTCAACTTCGTTTCCACTTCAAATATTTCACTAACGCCTTAATATTTCGAAAAATTTCGCCATAACCTCCTTTGTACGGGGAGGGGTTTGGAAATTTATTGGGCCATGTTAGGTACCCAATAAATCCTAAAAAGCATTCACATATTTATAGTGATATATTCTGGTGTTTACGGGGGAGCATGTATAGATAATCACTCCAGAGATTAAATTCTCGTCACCCCGTTTCCGTGTGGGAATAAATAGTCCATGTGCCGTATCTAATAACTAGAGAGACGTGATTATTGTCAACTCTAGACCCGTGTGGGGTGTTTATTAATCTGGCGATTTATCGTTATATTTTATATAGTCCATATCAGTCATCAGTTCAACCTGTAGTATATAGTCATCGCCATACAAGCCTCTTGCTCGTATGGTAAATCTTCCACCTCGTCACACAAGCTCCAGTTGCTTATGGGGAATATGATGAAGTATGCCTATCGTCAAGAAGTATGCCATGTAGTGTTGTTCAAAATTAATTGTTACTATCCTATGGCGATGTTTATTATTTCACACAGAATAACCAGCACTCCGCATCCAATGGCATTCACAGGAGTTGATATAAAAATAAAATTGCGCAGCCAACTCATCAAGGTTTACCTATTTGTCGGGCACGCAAATAATTTCTTTACTCTACAGCTAATCCATTTTTCCTGTTCAACACATGTATATATATGCAGAACAAAGCTAATAATAATATTTCTAGCGAACTATTATTTATTTCAACACGTGTGTATTTTTATCGAAGCATATACATGATAAAAGAGATATTTTTATCATCAAAAATATTTGTTCAACATGTGAATGTTTTTAACACTTCATATTCACAATAAAAATATAATTTTTATTATCGATTCATTTTATTTTAAAATACGATAAAATTCAACACATGAATTTCAACTCGACGAACGAATTTCAATTCAACACATGAATATTCTCTATAGTTTGTATATATATAAAAATGTGATTTTTATCGCTAAAGCTATTTGTTTAAATTCAAATAATATTCAACACATGAATTTCAACTCAATGAATGAATTGCAACTCAACACATGAATATTCGCTATGGTTTGTATATAAATAAAAATGTGATTTATATAGCTAAAGCTATTTGTTTAAATTCAAATAATATTCAACACATGAATTTCAACTCAACGAATGAATTGCAACTCAACACATGAATATTCGCCATGGTTTGTCTATAAATAAAAATGTGATTTTTATCGCTAAAGCTATTTGTTTAAATTCAAATAATATTCAACACATGAATTTCAACTTAACGAATGAATTGCAACTCAACACATGAATATTCGCTATGGTTTGTATATAAATAAAAATGTGATTTTTATCGCTAAAGCTATTTGTTTAAATTCAAATAATATTCAACACATGAATTTCAACTCAACGAATGAATTGCAACTCAACACATGAATATTCGCTATGGTTTGTATATAAATAAAAATGTGATTTTTATCGCTAAAGCTATTTGTTTAAATTCAAATAATATTCAACACATGAATTTCAACTCAACGAATGAATTGCAACTCAACACATGAATATATATTTCAACATATGTAATTTATTTTGACGAATGAAAATTATTCTAACACATGTATATTTCAGAAAATTTCGGCAGCATAACGATAGGGTAGTTAAAACCGGGACCGTCCCTAGTACGGCTCCTCGCTCTACCTTAAAACCTCGCGGTTTTTGACAATGGGGATCATGCATCTAGTTCGCACGCAGGCGGCATGTTTTATTTTTAATTCCACAATCCTATCCTAATTTGTTTTCAACCACAAGAGGGTATTTTTCAACCACAAAGGTATTTTTTTTAACCACAAAGGTATTTTTCAACCATCATATCAACCACAAACAATTATTTCCAACCATTCGTCATACCATATAATATCACGTCAATCACAAGCAATAAATATCGTCCATGGTCTGTGGACGAGGGGAGTATATATATGTATATATAATATAATAATTCACTTGCATTTCATCACAATTCAAAGCATAAATGTTTCATTCAACGCTTGTATAATTTATACATCGCTATTATAACTTATACAACACATGTACATGAGGTATACAATGCGTATATAATTTACACTTCGCTTATATAATTTATACAATGCGATTTCATTCACACAATTAGTTTAGATTCCTCACATTGGTTATTGTAGTGCTATAAATCGTAGGAAGGTCAGAAAAATCCGCGTCTTCTTCTAGGATGTAGAGAGCCTCCTTGCGGTCACGGTGTCTCCTGTTTCATCAAATTTCGTTAACACACCAAAAAGATATAATTTTTCAAAGTTTTGCAACACTTAAAAGTGTTATTTTCATTTCAGAAATTTATATCAGAAAAGTTTTCAAAGCTTCAAAACTAGGTCTTGATTTTTAAGCCAAACCGTACCTCGTTGCTTCGATCAGACCACACGGCGTCAGAGGGCTACGAATCACCTTCCGATCGGTGGTGGTGGCGATGAACTCGGTGGCTCCTGCGAGTCGCGGCGGCGCTCCAAAGGGCGCGACTTCCTCCTCGAAATTCAACGCGTACAGTTGATGAATCGAGGCGAGGCTTGGTCGGATTTATAGAGGAGGCGGAGGCGATCAGAAGCTTCAACTGGCGGAGGCGGCGAAACGGGCTGTGGCGGCGGCAAAAGCGACGAGAAGTTTCGAGCTTCGTGCGTCGTTCAAATCGCTGGCGGCTAGGGTTTTTCTGAGTTTTTTTTTAAAAGAAAAAATCCTATTGGTCCGAGCTATATAGTAAAATTTTAAATAGTGTTTCCTCAAACAAACTCCTTTTTAAACCCAACGACTGTCGCCCCTAGCTAAATACCCCCATTCCGGACACAATGGGATATGTTTCGTTGGCCAATTCGACTGTTACAGTCAGTTATTTTTCAAATTAAAATACAAAACATTCGATATTCAATTTGAACGTACATTTCAATTTGCCAGGGCCACAAACTGAATCGAAAAATTCCAGAAAAATAAATCTAGCTTTGTTTTGACGATACGGTCCTAACAAAACCAGTTTCGTCGAATTCTGAGCTCATTTGAAAAACGGCCATTTTTAGGTCGACCCATTTTAACAGAAATTGACCAATCACATTTTCTTTTGCCCCGCTCACATACTAGCTTCAAAAATTATGAAATTTGAAACTTAGCAATAATTTGACATCCCGGACCCAACAAAAGTGGTTTCGTCGAATTCCGAGGTCGTATGCAAAATATCAATTTTCAAGGGCTATATATGCTATATAGCGACCTTTCTGAAAATTCATTTGCCCATAACTTTTGATTTCCGTTATGAAATTTCGATTTTTCGGATTCGTTAGAAAGGTATTCATGAACAGATTTAAATATTTTCAGTTTCGCTAAAATCCGTTATATTTTCCTCCTGGTACAGTCAGACAAAGTTTGTATTCAAAATTTCAAACTGCCATACTATACCATATTCTATATTTATTGAAATAGGCTATTTCAACTATTCAAATTCTTCGGTAATAACCAAATTTAAAAATTTTAAATTGGTTCACATTTTCCGGGTTATTACAGGTAACGATCTCCATAACGAATTCAACTAGCTAGTTTGAAATATCCAACAACTTACACATATATACATACAAACGTATGTATATACATATAAAGCTCAAGTTTATATTATCTCAATATAATACTAACAAGAAGTTATTCATTCGTGATTGTCTTCGCGATGCTACAGATTGGGATAAACACAGCAAAACACCATCTTTCTACATAAGCCACAAATCATAATAAACACGACAAACATATACAAATCAATCCAACAGAAATTATGGCAACTTCAATCTAAACCCTAAGAAATCTAGTTACTTGAACTGGAATTAATCATGAGTTAGATACCCGCTATTTATTCAATTTAATTGAAACCAATTACTTGAAACACTATTAATCGTGAGTGAGATGCTCACCCGAACGCAGAAGAAAGATGACGATAGCAATGACTTCGATTTGATGAACGGTGGCTTCAAAGAGTGGTGCTCGCAGTGGTGGTGAACCAGAAGGAGCAGGTGGCGCGCTAGCAGCAGCGACAACTCGCAGTCCATTAACCTGAGGCACGACTTCGATTGGTTGCAACTAGAATAGCGATTGTAATTTGGGTTGGGGAAAACGATTTTATTTGCAAATTTGGCTTCGACCATTAAAGTGGGGAGGAGCGATTCAATTTTCTGCTGAATGATTTAGCGAAAGGCGAAATTTTGCTTCCGGAAATGGAGAGAAAAGCGTGATTTTTATAGAGAAGGAACCGTGTATCCAAGGAATTGAAGTAGGCTAAATTTGGACGGGTGGTTTCTGAGTACGAACTTACTTGGTGCTGAGGAAAAAGAAAAATTTGTGAACCCTTAGTAAGTTAATTTCTACCGCAATTTACATTACACATTTTATTTTGTTTTTATCACAACAAACTCCAACCGCTACGAAACTTAACGTGCTACTACGTTTTCACATTCTGAATCAAATAAAATTATTCTGGTTATAAACCACTTAATATGTATACAACGTTATTTTAATTTATCGGTTCACTGATCTTATTCTGTTAGTTCACTAGTAATTCCGTTCGTTTCCAAATTTTGAATCGTTACATTTAATTTCTTTATATGCACTCCAATACACACATATCTAAGCCATTACGCACATATCTAAACAAATGAAATCTCCAACGTCAATAACCAATTACATTCTTAAATCGAAGTTTAAATCCATTTCAAACATCAACAAAAATCAATTTTAATTTTCAAAAATAAATATTTGATATTCAATCAAACATCCTGAATTAAATATTGAATCCAATTCAACTCATAATCATATATTCGATTTTAAATTTCTAATCAGAGCATCAATATAAAATTGATTATTCAAATTAAATCTATAATAAATCTCACATTCCAGTAGTCGAAATTTCTGGGTCGTTACATTCTTCCCCCCTTTAAAACTTTTCGTCCTCGAAAAGGAGAGATCGTTATAGTTATACAAATTTATACTTTAAATTTTCATATTTGTGTGAGATTCTTCCATAACTAATTTAAATATCGATATTAAGATATCGACCTTCTTTGTTTATCTGCCACATTCAATTAACTTGATAACCCAAATTTCTTTCCAAAACCAATCCCCTTTAAATTTTCAATATCTGCACAATTTGGATTTATACATCTCAAACTATTCCAAACTTCATTATAATATCATTTGTCAACGATACTCATTCATCGTTGCAGCTGTAATGGGTTTAGGCTTTGCAATCATCAATCCAATCTTTTTACCTTGTTACTTTTAATCCATTTAATTCTTCTCAACACTCATTTCAGAGTGTAAATACATTCCTCTTTTCAAGTCGACCATTCATAAATTTAAAGCCACAAATCCGATTTTTTTATAAATTCCATACCAAATTTGTGCAGTAAACATTTGTATTATTACATCAAAGCTATGTATTTGAAAACATTTCAAAATTCTTTTTCTTAACTTATTACGTTAGATATACTTTAATTTCAAATTATCGACTTGAAAATACTTGATAGCTCGAAGTTTGACAAGTCTATTGTCGTCCTTACAGATGTTAGACATACGCTGGCCAGGCGCACGACTAAGATCTCCAAGTACTAAATATCCTTGCTTCAACTCCCAGTGAAAATATATTTCAAAAAGTCTCTTTAAAATAGATATGGAAAGTACAAATGAAATATTGATCTGTTGATTGTTCATGAATCGCAGATACACAATGGTCTCGTCTGGATCCCCCAGAAAACATCCGTATCCGTAAGAAATCACTTCCCTGCGAATTTCGTCATAGACAGATCAACGGAACATATTTTAAGAATTATAAGACATTCTGATGTCACTGAGCGTTGATTGCTCTGTCCCATAATCACGGAAACAAACCAAGGAATTTTGAAGATACTTCAACTCATGAGAACAAAACAAGTCCCAAAGACAAATCAGGTCACGAAGACCAATCAAGCCATGAGGACTAACTGCTGCATCAAACAGGTGGCTCACTATTACTATGATATCTCAGTGGATAGCAGGTACACAATGGTTACGCCTGGGTCCCCTAGGAAACATCCATACCCGTAAGCTTTCACAGCTCTGCGGATTACGCCCATACCATTCGACTGTAGATCGCAGTAGTCACAATGGTTACTGTAACAACTCGTATTTCGATAACACGTTAAATCAAGAATCAAGGCAGGATTTAATTTTAAATTCTGAATCAAGTAAAACAGGCTATGCCATTGCGTTCATCTCGGAAAAATACGCGAAATAGAGTCCGAGTTTTCGAGAATCGGAGTCCGTATGACCCGTTAAAGGCCCAAAGAAGATTTTTGAAAATTTGAATTTCGGAAACAGTTTTTAGAAATCAGATCTGGGGCTAGGCGGGAAGTTTCCCCGCCTAGGCCATGTCGACAGGGCTGTCGACAGGCCTGTCGACTTGGGCCCAGACCAAGTCGACAGCCCTGTCGACTTGCCTGTCGACAGGGGGTGGCCGGGGCAAGCTGCCTGGTGCACCTGCTTGGCTCACCTAGTCTTGTTCTTGGGCTGGTTCTGGAAGCTTCCGAGATCTGATGGTCCTAATCTATCCTAGGGTTAATCTAAGGGCCTAAAACTATCCTAATCTCTATAAAAACACCCCTAAGCCCCCCCTAAACCCTCATAACTCACCCTCTCCACGAAGTGCTGCCCAAATGCAAGGTGATCATGGCCTCCATCTCAAATCCCTAGAGCCTATGCATTCAAATCGGGTTCAAATCAAAGGATGCAAGCTTGCTACACCAAATAGAGGCCAAATCAACATTTCTATGCGAGTTTCATGATGGTTCTTCGTCAAAGGAGCCACCTTTCTTCGTCATAATGATGCATGATCCCTTTCCTAAGCCTTGCCTAGGTAAGTTCTAGCTATTTTTAGATGGAGACGGTAGTTTGTGATAATGACATGGGATAAAATGAGGCTAAACATGATTATGCGAACCTATATGAACCTTACCATGCCTCTTGTGTTCATATTTGTGATCTTAGGCCATGTGAGTGACTTAATCATGCCTCTCATGCTATGCATAACCTAGTTTAACTTGCAAGTTTGGATCTTTATGCATGAAATGCTAGCATGAGCCTTTAGGAACCATTTTACTTGAGAAACATTGGCTAAGACAAGATTTTGGGGCTTATGCATGTTTATGAACCCAAACCCCTTATGTTATCATGCAAGTTTGTGGCCAAATCCTTTATGAGATTATGCATGCTTATGGCCAATCCCCTCTTTTAAGTTGTGCATGTTTATGGCCAAACCCTTTTTGATAATATGCATGTTGTGGCCGAATCCCCTTGTGACATTTTGTGTGTTTGTGGCCAAAACCCTTTTTATGACACTATGCATGTTTGAGGCCAATTTGTAGTCATAGTATTCATACTATGTTGACTCGTCTATACTTACGTTGGAAACACGTTTTGGGGTTAGGTTAGACGAGCGTGAATATACATGAGAAACTTAACTTGAAGTCCCATGAAATATGTGAAACATGATTTGGGTTAAATGGGTATAAATGTGACAACATGTAACGTTAAATATGACATGTGTTTATACTTGGAAACATAACTAGAAAGGTAACATGGAAGTTGACATGTAAGTATGCATAAAAACAATAAGCTTGGGAATTTACCTATTAAGTTAGGTCTACCCTTTGGGAATTTACCTATTAAGTTAGGTCTACCCAAATGCTTGAAAAACTTGTAACATGTTTTGGAAACATGATGAACATGACACTTAGATAATATAAGTGTGGCCAACTCGAGGTTGGGTTGAGTTTGCAACGTAAAACTACCCGGAACCGACCGGCCTAACTAGTAGTTGCAAACAATAGGACCCAATGTGAGAAGTTGGTCATGTTGTGCTTGAACCCGAGGTTAGACCAAGTTGTGGTGTAAAGCTACCCGGAACCGACCGGCTTAACTAGTAACCACAACAAAGTCTAATGTGAGAGGTGAAGGTGCATTAAGTAATTAATGCCACATGATAGGGTTAAGTTAATCTGATTAATGACTCTTAACCAAATATGACATGGACAAATGGGTTAAGTAATTTGATTAGGCTAATGATACTTAACAAAACATGACAAGGTTGGGTAGGTTAAGTAACTTGATTTTCCTAATGACACTTAACCATTTTTTGTATGACTAGTGGACGGGGTTAAGTTAACCAACACTTAATCAATCCAACGCGATAACTTGGTAAGGTTAAGTAAGTTTTTCTTAATGACGCTTAACCGAAAAATACAGTTAATGGATGGGGTTAAGATTAGACTCAACTAGTCTAAACATGGAAATCGGACGGGATTAAGTTAGCCTAGACTTAATTAATCCCACTTGGTAGTTTAATGGGGTTAAGTTAAACACTTAACTAATCTAAACATGATGAATTGATGTGGTTAAGTGACCTATACTTAACCAATCTAACCCGTTAATTTATTGTGGTTAAGTTAACCAATACTTAACCAAGATAACGTGAAAATATGATAAGGCTAAGTCACGAATCGCTTGAATACACTTGACCGATTTGACTAAGTAAATTGATAGGGTCAAGTTAATATATGCTTAACCAATCTAGAATGATAATTGGACGAGGTTAAGTCGTGAATTGCTTAATATACTTAACCAACTTGAGCATGGTTTGTAGGGTTAAGTCTTGAACTTGGATACTTAGCCAATTTTGACATGATTTGTAGACGGGTTAAGTCATGAACTTAAGTGACACTTAATCCATTATGAAAACCCTAGTTCTGAGGGTTAGGTGGGTAACCGTAATTAACAAGGACAACGGGAATAAGGCTAAGTGGTAAACCTTAGTTGAAGGATAACTAAGTAATTATTCTTAGTCAAGGAAATTTAGACCAGTTCACAGATAGATGAGTAACCTGATACGGTAGGTCATCGTTTAAGTACGAGTAGGAGCAAGTATCTGGTTTGGATAAAGGCTCCAGCGAACTGGGTAACGAAGCAGCGGCTTCGGGGAACGTGAGGGTATTCTTGGTATCCCTCTATGAGCTGCCAGGTGATTATACTAGGCTCATGAGAGGTTAAGGTCTGCGTTAGAAGAACCAAGAGTATGCCTTGGTTGCTATACGAGCGACCTAAAGACGGGGATGGATAGGGGATAGTCGACGATACACAGTCGTACCCTAGATAGCATTTTTTTCGTCAGGCTACCTATCATCTTTGGTCAAGCGTGTACGTACGGAAAGGCAGAGAACACCCAATAGACCATAATTGCTATCTAGTTATGGTTGCGGTAAGGCTTGGACGTGGGTTGGCCAGTGTTGTGTTCTCATACAGGATTTATCCTGTCTTGTCTTTCGCTAGTTGAGGGAGTGGTCTCGTGGGACCATAGCCACGTATAGAAAAAAAACAGACCTTAGCATCTGCATCGGCAGATAAATTGAAAGCTCCCGACCGAGTCCTGTATTTCCTGGTCTGCCCTGTGACAGGACTTGGATGGCACGATGTGATACATGTGCATACAGTCATGGAAAACGATTCACGATGAACGCGTGGGTAAAATGGCGCGGTTGGCGGTTACCGTAATCCCTAGTGGCCCTAGGTGGTTGAACCCAAACCGAGATACGAAAACGTGCAATAGGTAAGCGTAATCCCTAGTAGCCCTAGGTAGCATAAGTCCTAGTTGTACAGACGATAATTCATGTTGGAAGACCCTAGCTAGGTTTAGGGTAACAGTCCAAACCGATCTTAAGGATCATGGAACTATGTTAAAGTAGTATAGAACCTCATGGGAAAGCCCGTACGGCCTACGGCAAAGGACTGAACTTATACATGGAAAGAAACATACGGGTGGGAAAACCTACATATGATATATATATTAGGTTGGCATGGACCATTACATAACATTGGGCAAGGGACATTCATGGTTAACACATGACGCGGGTTGGGATACTAGTACGAGAGGTGCAGAGCAAAAATACATGTTAGAACCAGGAAAAATATACGTGGAATGTTAGACAGGGTAGATAACCTTGGATAGTATACTTGATAGAAAACTGACAATGTGATACCTTGACTTATCATGACACCGTAGTTTATCATGATATCTTAGTTTACCTTGCTAAAATAGTTCAATCGGCTACCCTGGTTTAGTTTATCTATATGGTAGTTATCCTTATGTTTACTTTCAGTTTATGCATGTCATGTTACCTTTACCTGTTTTTATACTGGAAGTAGATAGGACTTACTCAGTCTTTTTGACTGACCCGTTTTGTTTCGCCTCTTTTCTTCCGTTTCCCCCCCAGGTTTCAGGGAGGAAACAATGCTGTTTAGTTCGGACTTCTTCTGCTTGAAGGTCATCATGGATGGCTTGGACTTCTCTTGGATATGGCTACTTTACTGTTTTACTTGGGGAATAATTTATTAAAAAGTCTTTATGCTTCTTTACTATTGCAAGACAGGTTTTGATGTACTCTGATGTAAAAGGCTTTAGACCTTAATGATTGAATTTATGAAAGTTTGATTTTACTTCCGCTATTTCATATGTTCTGTCTTGTGATATTTCTGTGCATGTTTGCCAATAATGCCCCTCTAAAGCTAGTGCATTCCTTTGCGAGTGACCCTAGCGGAGGCGGGGTGTTACATTTGGTATCAGAGCAGAAGGTTACCAGACTGGGCAAAAGTTTTTAAAGACCTTCTGAAAACTATTTGAAAATCGTTTATAAAGAAGCATTTTTCAAGAAAATTTTCTTTTAAAAAGAAAAAGGCTATTCCCCAAAGGCCATTAGCACTATCCTGGTTTCCTTGATTGAATCTCTTTTCCTTTCTTTCCTCCATCTGTAGTCACAGTGGTTTTAACTGCGACTAGTCTTTTCTATCTTCGAAAGTGCTTTCCATGCGATGGAGGCTGTTCTCGGGAGACCAGTGGCCGCGTTATAAGAAAGGATAGTGAGAAAGAGGATAAAGGATACGAATTTAAGGATGAGCAACTTGTTGGTATGGCTCAACTCAGAATGAGAGAGAAAGATGAACAATGAAACCCATGACGAGAGAGTACCTTTGGCATGGTGGAACGGGACGGATAGTTAAGTATCATGGGACAAGGACAAGATCATCGGGAGGGCAGTAGTATGCTCTCATTTCTAGGGTGCCTAAAAGAAATGGTGCCGTTTCTGGTAAAGGTTTAGTCGTTCTTTTCTATCATCCCGTCCAGACTTTGTCTTGATCATTGTATCATTTAAGTCTGCTTGGATAGTGAGTCTCTGCACCTTAGTACTAGCATAGTATAGAATCCCATTTTTGTCCCAAAGCCCTATTGGATAATCAGTCCATTTATACATGACTTGTTTGGACTTGGGAATGTCTATGCCAAGTGTGGAGTTTGGAAATAATGCTTATGTTTTTAAGCTATGGATGGATTCTAGGGATGAAGTGGTTATCCAGAAAGGGGTGCCACTCTTGGTTTTGATAGGAGGGTAGTTAGACTCTTGACTAGCCTTGGTAATACCCTCGAAGTCTCGTGTAACCTTTTGGGTTCGGTCATGGTTAGTTACTTAGAATCCCTTGATGCCTTTATAGGAAATTGGAAGCCCAATCAAGTGGTGTTCGCCGATAAGACGGATGGTTTATTTCACTTATGCATGGGTTATAGAAATCACCTTAGTAAGTGCGCTTGATAACCTGGTTGGCATCTGTTTACTTTCAAGAGAAAGTTCTTCTATGTGGAATACCTTGTGGTACGAGGTCCGAGATTCATTAGTGAATTTTGGAAAGCTTGCATGAGATCATGAGTACGCAGTCATGTTTGCGTCAAGTATTTTAGGAAAAGGATAAGTGCAAGTGGAACGAGAGGCGACGAAGAAATGAGTTTCAGCTCATGTTATGGAAACAGGAAATAAGAAGCTACGAAATCGCGAAGTTAAAGGACGGTCAAGGCACAATGGAATTAAGCTCAAGGAAATACGACTTTGATGGTCAAAGACTAGATACGCGCATGATATCTCTTTTTGGGAGTATATCCTTGATCCCTGTTTTCAGTAGAGCTTACTTGTAGGCTATCTTTTGTGGACATCCTCTCGGTCCTATTCTCCGTTACAAACCCTGTACGGAGTTTGTTTTGTTTATCTTCTCGGCCCTGTTTCAGGGAATCTTAGGTAGAACCCTATGGATGTAAACATGTATTTGAAACATGTTATGGTTGATATGGTTGCAAATGGTTGCAAGTGGTTGCTCGTGGATGCGCGAATTTACATTAGATATTAGCTCGACTCGGTCACATTTCATATTGCATATGCACGAGTATTTATACTTGTTTATGGATGAAATTGAATGTGTTATCATGCGGATGTTGCATATGGTTGAATGTTTGTGCACGCATATAGTATATATGACTAGGACTATTTGCATACATGATGGATTCATAGCACTAAACATATTTTTGCATTCAAAAGATTTTTCAGGCCTGATCATTAGCATTAGCTAAGGAACATGTACACACACGTTTTGCATACATTCATAAAGCATTAGAAGTCGCCTAAGGACGATGGTTGCTTGTGGATGATGGTTTGAGTAGATGGATGATGGTTGGTAGGATATGTTCTTCCTAACTTGGAGATTTCGGGGACGAAATCCTAAAAGGTGGGGAGAATGTAACAACTCGTATTTCGATAACACGTTAAATCAAGAATCAAGGCAGGATTTAATTTTAAATTCTGAATCAAGTAAAACGGGCTATGACATTGCGTTCGTCTCGGAAAAATACGCGAAATAGAGTCCGAGTTTTCGAGAATCGGAGTCCGTATGACCCGTTAAAGGCCCAAAGAAGATTTCTGAAAATTTGAATTTCGGAAACAGTTTTTAGAAATCAGATCTGGGGCTAGGCGGGAAGTTTCCCCGCCTAGGCCATGTCGACAGGGCTGTCGACAGGCCTGTCGACTTGGGCCCAGACCAAGTCGACAGCCCTGTCGACTTGCCTGTCGACAGGGGGTGGCCGGGGCAAGCTGCCTGGTGCACCTGCTTGGCTCACCTAGTCTTTTTCTTGGGCTGGTTCTGGAAGCTTCCGAGATCTGATGGTCCTAATCTATCCTAGGGTTAATCTAAGGGCCTAAAACTATCCTAATCTCTATAAAAACACCCCTAAGCCCCCCCTAAACCCTCATAACTCACCCTCTCCACGAAGTGCTGCCCAAATGCAAGGTGATCATGGCCTCCATCTCAAATCCCTAGAGCCTATGCATTCAAATCGGGTTCAAATCAAAGGATGCAAGCTTGCTACACCAAATAGAGGCCAAATCAACATTTCTATGCGAGTTTCGTGATGGTTCTTCGTCAAAGGAGCCACCTTTCTTCGTCATAATGATGCATGATCCCTTTCCTAAGCCTTGCCTAGGTAAGTTCTAACTACTTTTAGATGGAGACGGTAGTTTGTGATAATGACATGGGATAAAATGAGGCTAAACATGATTATGCGAACCTATATGAACCTTACCATGCCTCTTGTGTTCATATTTGTGATCTTAGGCCATGTAAGTGACTTAATCATGCCTCTCATGCTATGCATAACCTAGTTTAACTTGCAAGTTTGGATCTTTATGCATGAAATGCTAGCATGAGCCTTTAGGAACCATTTTACTTGAGAAACATTGGCTAAGACAAGATTTTGGGGCTTATGCATGTTTATGAACCCAAACCCCTTATGTTACCATGCAAGTTTGTGGCCAAATCCTTTATGAGATTATGCATGCTTATGGCCAATCCCCTCTTTTAAGTTGTGCATGTTTATGGCCAAACCCTTTTTGATAATATGCACGTTGTGGCCGAATCCCCTTGTGACATTTTGTGTGTTTGTGGCCAAAACCCTTTTTATGACACTATGCATGTTTGAGGCCAATTTGTAGTCATAGTATTCCTACTATGTTGACTCGTCTATACTTACGTTGGAAACACGTTTTGGGGTTAGGTTAGACGAGCGTGAATATACATGAGAAACTTAACTTGAAGTCCCATGAAATATGTGAAACATGATTTGGGTTAAATGGGTATAAATGTGACAACATGTAACGTTAAATATGACATGTGTTTATACTTGGAAACATAACTAGAAAGGTAACATGGAAGTTGACATGTAAGTATGCATAAAAACAATAAGCTTGGGAATTTACCTATTAAGTTAGGTCTACCCTTTGGGAATTTACCTATTAAGTTAGGTCTACCCAAATGCTTGAAAAACTTGTAACATGTTTTGGAAACATGATGAACATGACACTTAGATAATATAAGTGTGGCCAACTCGAGGTTGGGTTGAGTTTGCAACGTAAAACTACCCGGAACCGACCGGCCTAACTAGTAGTTGCAAACAATAGGACCCAATGTGAGAAGTTGGTCATGTTGTGCTTGAACCCGAGGTTAGACCAAGTTGTGGTGTAAAGCTACCCGGAACCGACCGGCTTAACTAGTAACCACAACAAAGTCTAATGTGAGAGGTGAAGGTGCATTAAGTAATTAATGCCACATGATAGGGTTAAGTTAATCTGATTAATGACTCTTAACCAAATATGACATGGACAAATGGGTTAAGTAATTTGATTAGGCTAATGATACTTAACAAAACATGACAAGGTTGGGTAGGTTAAGTAACTTGATTTTCCTAATGACACTTAACCATTTTTTGTATGACTAGTGGACGGGGTTAAGTTAACCAACACTTAATCAATCCAACGCGATAACTTGGTAAGGTTAAGTAAGTTTTTCTTAATGACGCTTAACCGAAAAATACAGTTAATGGATGGGGTTAAGATTAGACTCAACTAGTCTAAACATGGAAATCGGACGGGATTAAGTTATCCTAGACTTAATTAATCCCACTTGGTAGTTTAATGGGATTAAGTTAAACACTTAACTAATCTAAACATGATGAATTGATGTGGTTAAGTGACCTATACTTAACCAATCTAACCCGTTAATTTATTGTGGTTAAGTTAACCAATACTTAACCAAGATAACGTGAAAATATGATAAGGCTAAGTCACGAATCGCTTGAATACACTTGACCGATTTGACTAAGTAAATTGATAGGGTCAAGTTAATATATGCTTAACCAATCTAGAATGATAATTAGACGAGGTTAAGTCGTGAATTGCTTAATATACTTAACCAACTTGAGCATGGTTTGTAGGGTTAAGTCTTGAACTTGGATACTTAGCCAATTTTGACATGATTTGTAGACGGGTTAAGTCATGAACTTAAGTGACACTTAATCCATTATGAAAACCCTAGTTCTGAGGGTTAGGTGGGTAACCGTAATTAACAAGGACAACGGGAATAAGGCTAAGTGGTAAACCTTAGTTGAAGGATAACTAAGTAATTATTCTTAGTCAAGGAAATTTAGACCAGTTCACAGATAGATGAGTAACCTGATACGGTAGGTCATCGTTTAAGTACGAGTAGGAGCAAGTATCTGGTTTGGATAAAGGCTCCAGCGAACTGGGTAACGAAGCAGCGGCTTCGGGGAACGTGAGGGTATTCTTGGTATCCCTCTATGAGCTGCCAGGTGATTATACTAGGCTCATGAGAGGTTAAGGTCTGCGTTAGAAGAACCAAGAGTATGCCTTGGTTGCTATACGAGCGACCTAAAGACGGGGATGGATAGGGGATAGTCGACGATACACGGTCGTACCCTAGATAGCATTTTTTTCGTCAGGCTACCTATCATCTTTGGTCAAGCGTGTACGTACGGAAAGGCAGAGAACACCCAATAGACCATAATTGCTATCTAGTTATGGTTGCGGTAAGGCTTGGACGTGGGTTGGCCAGTGTTGTGTTCTCATACAGGATTTATCCTGTCTTGTCTTTCGCTAGTTGAGGGAGTGGTCTCGTGGGACCATAGCCACGTATAGAAAAAAAAACAGACCTTAGCATCTGCATCGGCAGATAAATTGAAAGCTCTCGACCGAGTCCTGTATTTCCTGGTCTGCCCTGTGACAGGACTTGGATGGCACGATGTGATACATGTGCATACAGTCATGGAAAACGATTCACGATGAACGCGTGGGTAAAAGGGCGCGGTTGGCGGTTACCGTAATCCCTAGTGGCCCTAGGTGGTTGAACCCAAACCGAGATACGAAAACGTGCAATAGGTAAGCGTAATCCCTAGTAGCCCTAGGTAGCATAAGTCCTAGTTGTACAGACGATAATTCATGTTGGAAGACCCTAGCTAGGTTTAGGGTAACAGTCCAAACCGATCTTAAGATCATGGAACTATGTTAAAGTAGTATAGAACCTCATGGGAAAGCCCGTACGGCCTACGGCAAAGGACTGAACTTATACATGGAAAGAAACATACGGGTGGGAAAACCTACATATGATATATATATTAGGTTGGCATGGACCATTACATAACATTGGGCAAGGGACATTCATGGTTAACACATGACGCAGGTTGGGATACTAGTACGAGAGGTGCAGAGCAAAAATACATGTTAGAACCAGGAAAAATATACGTGGAATGTTAGACAGGGTAGATAACCTTGGATAGTATACTTGATAGAAAACTGACAATGTGATACCTTGACTTATCATGACACCGTAGTTTATCATGATATCTTAGTTTACCTTGCTAAAATAGTTCAATCGGCTACCCTGGTTTAGTTTATCTATATGGTAGTTATCCTTATGTTTACTTTCAGTTTATGCATGTTATGTTACCTTTACCTGTTTTTATACTGGAAGTAGATAGGACTTACTCAGTCTTTTTGACTGACCCGTTTTGTTTCGCCTCTTTTCTTCCGTTTCCCCCCAGGTTTCAGGGAGGAAACAATGCTGTTTAGTTCGGACTTCTTCTGCTTGAAGGTCATCATGGATGGCTTGGACTTCTCTTGGATATGGCTACTTTACTGTTTTACTTGGGGAATAATTTATTAAAAAGTCTTTATGCTTCTTTACTATTGCAAGACAGGTTTTGATGTACTCTGATGTAAAAGGCTTTAGACCTTAATGATTGAATTTATGAAAGTTTGATTTTACTTCCGCTATTTCATATGTTCTGTCTTGTGATATTTCTGTGCATGTTTGCCAATAATGCCCCTCTAAAGCTAGTGCATTCCTTTGCGAGTGACCCTAGCGGAGGCGGGGTGTTACAGTTACGCTTGGTTCCTCCAAGAAACATCCGTCTGCCGTAGGCTATCTGCAGCCTTGCGAATTTCGCTACACGGTCGAATTCCAACGACTCTAGATCGCAGCGATCACAATGGTTACGCCTGATTCCCTCAGGAAACATCTTACCACCGTAGGCTATCTGTAGCCCTGCGAATTTCACTAGCATTCGTTCTCAATGGCAACTCTTGAGTTTTATGTCCGGACAACCTACCACCACCAGTAGCACATCTCACTTAGCTCGAAATTCAAAGGAGAAGGATGGTACTTTCCTTATCTTTATTTTGAAAAACATACGATACTATATACATATAGTATTTTATTTCATATTCCTCAAAAATCATACTTATGTGAACTTACATAAGATTTAATTTCCAAATCATATTTCAAACATCTCGTCCTATATAAATTCCGTTATATAAGATTTTATCTTAATCGATTACCTTTCAATCCAGAAATTTCCAAATTCACTAATTTTCTCCATACAAGTTACGAAATCTTATTTCTCCAACACCCAAAATCGAATATTCTCAAAATTCATTCCGATTTCAAAATTTTAGCTTTGATCTATGAACTACTTCAAATACTTGATGTCCTTTCCAACTCGGATTTATAGATCTATTGGTTATAAACCAATTTTTCTTCCAGATTTCCAATTATTCTCCAATTTTTCAATTTATCCAATTCTTTACTCAATTCAAATCCTTATACCCTCAAAGTTCCAGAATTCTTCTTATCACAAATTTTTTCTTCACGCATTATCACCCCTTCACATTCACATACCTCGACCGTAAATTAGCAAGCGAACAACTTCCTAAGCATCAATCCCGAAGGCCGAAACCAACATCAAATCAATACTCAGGAATTTATTCAGCTTGACTAATCTCCAGTCAGTTTTTAAATTCTTTAACTTCATTTCTTATCAAATCATCGCTTATCGCAATTTCAACATTCAGTTTGCGAATTCATTTCTCTTACATTCTGCCTTCCTTTGTTCTTGACGTACGGCTTTTTTTTGTTTTTCAGTTCTTACCATTCTGATTTAACAAAAACCTATTAGCCGTTCACGATATTTTGAAAACATTTCCAATTATCATCTTTATTTTCTATAACACTTATCGGAAAGCATTTCCATATATTCACAAATCTTTATTTTCCATAGAAAATATATTTTATTCTTGGGGAAAACATTTCTAAATTCGTTATTTGAACTAAAACAGATATTAAATAAACATCGGTAATTTCACTTAACTACTAACACTCATTTACTTACTTCATTTAACCATCCTTGATTTTATTGTCATTCATTTATGTTCCGTATATTGAAATAAAATTCATCGTTTCATTTTTGAGGCGATTTTAAATTCTCCTTTTCATCCGAATTCCAATCTGAATTCTTATTTCAATAAATTTCAGCTCTCTTTGATTACTACAATACATGATTAAAGAAATTAAATCATCGATTCTATTTCACTCATCTTCCTTTGATACCATTCGGTGATGGAATCTAATTTTAAATCAAAAAGGGCCTTACCGAAGATTAGTCCTTGCATACCTGGATTCGAAGATTTCCGAAGACTTGGGATTCCGAACAAAATTTTCAAATCTCAAAGTACATTTTTATTTCCGCTGTACTATTTTCAAATACTAGTTTCAAAATATATAATATTTTCAAAATATTTTTCCTTTCAAAATTTATTTTAAATTTATTTACACTTTTCAAAAATATATTTCGAAATCCTTTTATTTTCAAAATCTGCTTTTCCAGTGTCGATTCTATTTCAAACTCGATAAGCAACGCTTTGAATAAACCTCGCTCTGATACCACTTGTAACGTCCCGCCTTTTTGATCACTTTAAACCAGTAATTAAACCAATTTAAAATGTCCAAATCGACGGACCGTTATGTAGCTTACCGAGTTCAGAATAGAATTAACATAGAAAGCACAGAATAAAATAAATAATGCGCTATTGAACAACAAAATAACCTTGCATATATTAATCAAAATTTTGATACAAAGATTTTTTTGTACAGCGGAATGTAAAAATACAGTTGAATACAATAGAATTTTTTTTTTACTGTTTTAAAAATCTTCAGAGTGCGCGTCTCCTGGAACCCCCAGTTTTAGCTGATCTTCGAATCCGCAGCTGTAATATCTAAAGCTGAAATGCTCGGGTCTGACTCGAGCATCCCATGCAAAAACATAAAAATACTCGAGTCAGGATTAATCATGGTTCAAGTAAATTAATTTCAATATAAAATGAGGTTATAACAGTTCAATATATCATGTGCCAAACATAATGTGTAGTGTATGCGCTATCGGTTTTTATTTTAGGGAAAAATGGTCATGAAAGCCTGCATATACACGTGTGTTCAGGTACACGCGTGCACTGCCCCAGCATCCTGTAACCACAAATAACAAATGTAATGATATACATAGGTTGTGCGCCAAGACAAATGCAAAATCGGTAGCACGACTACAACTGGAAAGTAAAAGATGCATTTAGTTATTTTAAAACATGTAAACTATTGTTTAATTTCATCCCAACTAGAATGGGCCATTATTAACAAAAGAAAAGCTAAAGGAAACTTGCATGCAATAAGATGAGTGTGAATTATTTTGATAGACATGGTGGAGTTACAACATTCGAACAGGCTCTAAGAACTGAACCAAAATTTCAAGAACTTTGAAGAGCCTATTTAAGCTACATATCAGGTTTTCACGTCTAGTAACAAAATGCTAGTTATCCTTTCTAAGATCCAATGTTAATTAATCAAAATCCAATGTAAAATTTTCATAACAGGCCATAACAGGTTACACCAACATCTCATACAAATTAATTAATCAATGTTAATTTATTTAATGGTAATCAATTTAGTGATATCAATCCAATGTGAATAAATCTGCCAACTAAAATATATTCGGACACACATGATTTCAGGACATTACCAACAGCGTAATCCTAAGCTTCAGAGCATATCTATAGAGATATACTAATCCAAACTTCCCAATTCTATATGCAAAGAACACACATGATTTCAGGAAAACATGTATACTGAGCATATTAAAGGATTTATGAATGCCTACCCACCTGTTTTCTAGTTTAACACACTAGTTTGTGTCAATATATGAGATTATGGATTCAACATATGGCACGAATTAGCAACAGGCAAGTCCAGGCCAATCTCAAGTTCAAACTTACAGTCAAAACGTAGTTGACGCAATTTATTAATGTTCATGTTTACTGAATGGGTTTAAATGCGAAGAAAGAATTCATACTGAAAGGTTTTAAACTCTTTGTTTAACAATATCTGAAATGTAAAGTTCATAAGCTAGACACAAAGGTATATTCAGTTTAAAGCAGAGTATTAATAGTGGATCCCTCCGTGTATATATATGCTGATCCGTTCTATGGCAAATGCTCGACCAACACAAACACTATGCAGCATGACATATATAATATTAAAAGTGCAGACATGTGAGGAGTAATGCTAAACTATGCACATAAACTGAATCAATGAATGGTAGAGAACTCAGGTTGATCAATTTCAACCAGAACTACATAATATTTAGTCAAAATCATACGGGCGAATGGCATAGTCTCAACAACAAAGTGCAGTAGTAAGCATGCAACTTGGCAGAACATGTGAACTATTAACGGGTTAAATGATATGGTTTGCTAACTCAGTTTATAAATTTATATTTAACCCAAATACATCCCTTCCTATGGTCCAAAATCTCGGCTTTTAGTGAACATAATGGTTTCAACATGTATCAACATAATGGTGCAATGGTAACATAACAGCAGAGGCATATTTCTTTCGGTTTCTAATATCACCATGCATGTAACAAGACAATTTCATAATTTCAGGTCTTTAAACAAGTCAAGTTACATATATTATTTATATACTCAACATTTACCTAGCATGGCATACACAACAACAGTTAAATGGGATGGCTCTTTAAGTGGCAGGTGTATGTATTTAAATAGCAACATGTATTCACTTGCATGGATCCGACAGGCATACGACATCATGCATAAGTTAAACAACTACTAAGTTAAATTTAAACAAAACATATGTTTCATCCTTCAGGTAACCCATTTACCCATGAGTGACAAGCTTCATGTTTTAAGTTCCCACTATAAATATGCACTTAACAGTAAGGTGTATCCATGATTCAAAATTTCAAGTTCAAGGCAAATTTTGTTAGTAACCCCTTGTACAAATATTCAGCATTTACAAGTGCATCTATATTAAACACAAAGGTCACCTGTTCAACAAAATAACCATACCAAACGTGTACAGTATAAAATGTGTAAGGTTTATATTGATGAACTTATTTTCACAATTGGACAGGGAAGGAATTTCAGGCTAACAAAATAACCCACACTTCTCAGAGTTAACATAAGCAAGGGTGTAACTAAGTCATTTCAGGCTTGAACATGGCCGGTTTATATAGGTGTTTTTAGTTCCAATAGAACAGATCCAACATGTATAACAGATAAGGGTGCACTTTAGATTGGACTACAAATCTGCCAGTGCAATAGCGAACGGGTAACAATCTCCATAACGAATTCAACTAGCTAGTTCGAAATATCCAACAACTTACACATATATACATACAAACGTATGTATATGTAACGACCCAGATTTTTCGTCGATTAATTTTTAATATTTAATATAGTTTTAAACATTGATTCAAAAATAAATGGATTTTTATTATAGAATTTATCAGTTTAAAAATCATTATATGATTTAATATCGAATAGAACGATAATAATAGATTTTTATCGATGAATTTAATGTTTAAAGTCAAGTTATATTCTAAATCGTATTTAATATAATTCGTTAATTTAAAATAGGGGTTTGTGGTTGAGGTTGGGAACCGTAAAATATCTTGGAATAGAAAACTAATTAAAAAATTCAAATCAAATTTAATTACTGTCTGTACTTAACCCCGCATACGTTCTTCAGCCGACCTCTATTCTTCAATTCGTAGACCTATACTCTTCTCCAGCTGTAGAAAATGTCTCTCCCTTTCAGGATCAAGCAGACAACATTTCAATGACACGTACTATTTGTTTCTCTTCCCTTTGCTTATTTAAACCATCGCACCTTCATTCCTTCATTCAACAGAAAACAAGCGAGGGTTTGGAAATAAAAATGGTTTCTCCAATTCAAAAAAATCCCGAGCCTTTTTCAATCAAAGCCGCACACTTCAAAGGTCACCGCTGCCTCTTTTTCTTTCTTTTTGAAACCAAACCCACCGTATATTAAAAAGGGTTAATCGCGACGCAATTGTGATTCTCTCAGGAGCCGAGTCGAGCTGGGTACTCCATCGATGGTGATGGCACTAGGGGATTTAGGGTTCATCTTACTGATTGGGAGGTCGGAGTATTTTTCAAGGGTTCGGTGAGGGTGCGATACTGGAAATCGAGATTTTGGGGAAAATGGAAATGAGACAAACGGGCTTAGGGCGATGCGAGGTGGAGGATGTACAAGCGAAAGGGTTGTTGGGTTCTGTCAGGGTTCGACAGCGGGATTAGGGATCGATTTAGGGTTGGCTTGGCTCGAGACTGGCGAAGTCGGAGGAAGTTTGGGAATGGTTGGAGATTGCGGTGTATGTTATTGGCCAGGGTGAAGGAGTTAACGATGGATAGAGATTGTTGGCGAGGTGTTTGGTGAAATGCCGGAAAGAAAGAAAAAAAAAGAAAAAAAGAAAAAACAACAGCGGGATTAAGGTAAACATAAATTATTTAATTTATTTTTAGGTTAATTGCATGATAATTCAAATAGAAATTTTGTAAATAAAATTATAAGCTAAATGAGATTTTTTAGGGTTTGAAACTTATTTCAAATTAGGTAATTCACTTAGTTATTGGAATTAAATGCAAGGAAATTATTGGAATTGATTGAAGTAAATTATTTTGTCTAATTAGTTCATCTAAAGGGAATTAGTTATAAGAAATAAAATTTGTAGACTAATAGTTTAGTAAGATTAATGTTTAAATTTGGAATTTATTTACAAGTGACAATTAATTAAATTTAATTTGTCTAATTAAAAACTGAGATTTTATTTATGTTATTTTAGATTGAAAAACAGACGAGTGGAGAAAACATTGTGAAATCTCTATAATTGGCTTCATTGGATATTCAGCAAAATAAAAATCCTGGTGAGTAAATCTCACTCACCTTTAGAATTATTTTTATTTCATTAAAAATAATTGTTTGTTGCTTGTGTGAATATTTTCTGGTTGTTTTATATATATATTAGTTATTTAGGCTATATATATATATATATATATATTGGGTTGATTGATTGGTTGGATTCCCGCAGTCTCATTAGCGGATGCCCGCAGTTTCATAGCGGATGATTACCCTATACGCCCCACGCTATGATTAGTGGATGACCTTCTATACCACGATATTCTGCCACGAAGCAGAATGGGTATTATTTATGTGCTAACATCTGTGGATGCAGGAAAACAGGTTGGAGGAATCCAACTGGATTCCTCAAAAATATATTATCTGTTTATTGTTTGCTGATTTCATATATCTTCATATATGATGTGTTAAAAATCAAATGATTGGAAATTGGGTGATTTGATTGTTTTAAATATCACTGGGCTTAAGTAATAATATTTAAAATATCGTGAAAGGATATTTGAGATTTTAAAAGGGAAAATTCTATTTTTAAATAGAATTTGAAATTTAAATGGAAATAAAAATATAAACTTGTTTTTGAAAAATAAAACAAGTAGTTCCTTTATAAACAAAGTTTATAAATAGTTCTTTTATAACGAAGTTATAAATAAAGTGAAAAGAATTATCATTTGATAATTCAGAAATAGAAGTACAAGCGTGAAATTGGGATTTGAAATGAAATTTCAAAATAGGATGTGAAATGAAATTTTTAAATATATAACTCAAATGAAATTTGAGTATAACATTTGAATTTTTAAAGGGAGTTGGAATATTTGAATTTTAAAAAGGGGATTAAATATTAGAAATTCAAATAGAAGTTCAAATAGAATTTGAATAGACAAAATTAGAATGAAGAATAGAATTTGAATTCAAGGAATTAAAATAAAATTTGAATTCAAAGAAATTCGAATAAAGAAATTCAAATAGAGATTTCAATGTAGAAATTCAAAATAGAATTTGAAATATAGTATTTCAAAGAAGAATTCAAATGTGAAATTTGAATAGAGATTTGAATTGGAATTCAAATATGAAATTTGAATTGAGATTTGAAATAGAAATTCAAGTGTTGAATTTGATCGTGGGATTGAATATAGAAATTCAAATAGAGATTTGAATGTAGAATTTCAAAATAGAATTTGAAATAAACTTTGAAATAAGATTTTCAAAGTAGAATTGGAAATAGAATTTCAAATTAGGATTTCAAAATAGGAAATCCAAATGGTTTTGAAATGGGATTTGAATTCAGGGGAGTTCAAATGGGTTTGAGTGAAGAAATTCAAATGGGTTTGAATATTAGAATTTAAATGGGGCTGGAAATGAATTTGAATATTAGAATTCAAATGGAAAGGTAAAATGAAATTTGAATATAAGAGATTCAAATTGAATTCAAATAAGGTTTAATCTATAGAATTTGAATTTGAAATTCAAATGGGTTTTAAACTATGGAATTTTGAATATAGAATTTAAAAAGGGATTTGAATATTCAAATATAGAAATTGGAATATAGAAAGTTCAAATGGAATTTAAATATGGAGTTTGAATAAGGGAAATCAAATAGAAATTCAAATATTGAATTTGAATATCAAATAGAAAAGGAATTGGAATTTGAATTTAGAATTCAAATAAAAGTGAGATTTGAATTTGAATCAAGGAATTCAAATAGAGTTAAAGGGAGTTGAATTCATTTGAAAGAAGTTTAGAAGTTTAAAGGTTTATAAATATAAATATAATTAAAACGAACTCGCCGCAGCGCTGCAGTTCGTAAAATAGCGATTTGAACTTCAATTGAGTATACAGAACGCAATTGAAGTCGAAATTCTTCGAAACAAGAAACGTCCGGACCGATTTGATAATAGTTTTCTGATAGAAGAGAAAAATCTGAATTTCGTCGTATAGATTTTGAGTTATGTCAAAATCAAATTTTTAGAAAAGCAGCGCCAGAAACCATTATAAACCATAATGAATTTTATATATATAAATATTGGGATTTTTAAGCAAATAAAAATCCGGATTTTCCATTTAAAAATCTAGACTTGAGTTAGAAAAGAAATATGGACTCAAGTGAAGTAAAGAAGATGATTTTTGAAACAATAATCATATTTTTGATTATTGAATAGAATTAACTAAAGAAGAATTAGTTAATGAGAGTTCGAATGGATATTGGGGTTTGAATAAGTGAATTCGATTTGAAAATTTACATTCAAATAGAAAAGGAAACTAGAATTGAAATCGAAATTTGATTTGGTTATGAACGAGTTAAATATTTTGTTCGAACATGTTATGTTCAACAAAGAAGGCAAAATGGCCGATTTAAAGAATAAATAGGCGAAACTGAATTCAAACGATTAGATGGTATTGAATTGAATTGGAAACAGGTGAACAGGTGTTAGACAGGTATGGGATGAGGTATATGAAGTTTATAAATGTAATGCTCGACAAAAAGGTACATGTTTAATTCATATATGGGTTTTATGCGCCGTATCGGCAAGCCGCTTGGCTTTTCTTTTTTCTTTTTGATTGAGGAAGATACCGGGATGCTATTTGAAATTTCCCGATGCTCCCAATGCAGGGGAGGTTATGGCGAATTTTTCCGGAAATTTAAGGAGTTAGAATATTTTTAAGATATTTTGATAATTTGAAATCATTGTATCGACGTATTGAATTCGATAAGAAAGTGAATATAAAAATCGAAATGTTGTAATCAAAAAGGGATAGAGATAAGTGATTGGAATTGTTTTCAATTGCAAATAGAGACATTTTCTAATATATAGAAAATAAAAGAAGTTGATATTTGGAAACGTTTTCCAAATGGCATAAGAGGCCAATATGGTTATTGAAATATTTGGTTAACAAATATTGATAAGGAAATGGAGAAGTGATTTAATTAATGAATATTAATTAAAGAGCCCAGTGATTTGTTTGATATGTTGGATGAACACTTGTTTTTATTCGATAGTTAAATCACAGACTATCGAAGTTTTGACCATCGTTGTCAATATGGAGAGACCGGTTGGATTATTATCCGAAGAACCACTCCGTATCGGCATAAGCGTTGCGAACCAAGTATGCTGAATATATTGAAGACGGAGTAAAGTGCAAGGGCTTTTTCTAGTAATAGAAATTGTGCCTTCGGTTTCGTTCAATCCCAGAACGAACGTATATGGACGGATGTCTGACAGAGTATTTCCAATGATCAAATGAGTTGGTCTGTATGGATATATATGGTTGCAACGGATTTATTCCCTTAGCATAATATCCAGAATATTTGTGCAAACTCAACTAGTGATTAACGGATCTGACGATGTGGCATTCAAAGTGAATTGTGTTATCAAGGAATGGTAAGTATGCGTAGCCTCAGGCCTCAACAACCGGGAAAGGACAAAAATCGGGCAGGCAGCATGGCTATGTGGGTCGCACCCATTAGGGTGTATAATCACCTATCTAGAGAAATTCCTTTTTGTTTCTAAAATCTATCGATTCTGCCCATTCGGGAACGGTGGTTTGAGTCCAACCGTTGGTGATATACATTCGATACACTCAAGCGAAATGAGTGGTCGGTCATGTGTGGGCCGGGTTGCAAGACGTTCTTGTTGAACCCAGGTGTATTTGCCTCTAGAGATACATCATCGGAAGGTGGTCCCATACCTTGTCATGTTGGAAATCCAATCTCCAATAAGCGCCATGCGGTTTTTGATTATATATATATATGTGGAACGTGAGATGCAAGCGTTCTGCTATTTGGTTATTTATTTGATGTAGACATTATTATAATATCACTGGATTTTTGTATCAAAGTGTTTTGGGTTATAGTAAGGTAAAAACCGTCCGTGTTTATGTGTGGGCTGGTCTTACTATTATCTTTTCCTTTGAAAGGATTTTTAAAGTTAAACAAGTGGTTGGAGTTTACTCACACCAGTCCCATGACTGACCCAGAGTTTGTTTTGTTTTGTTTTCCCTAAACTCTTGGGTGCCCAAATTTGTACGGGCAGTCAAGTAGTCGGGATTTCACAGATTCATTTGAAGGAGCTGGAAGCAGGAGGCTTCACCGGTTAGCTATAGGCTATCATATATTCCGCTGTGGACCTTGTTTGTAACTGGAAACAGATGTTATAACTGTTCCAGAAATGACTGTTGTGCTCTGATGATGGTATGTACATAAAGTTACTGATTTGTATTTCAAAAGTTATGTTATATAATATATTTTATTCGTTCCGCTGTGAGTTTGTGATCTTCGTTTTCTTCTATTCTAATATTTCTTTCTTTCTATTTCTCATCCTCTAACTTCTTTCTAATAATGGTTCGTATTTCTGTGTTATTTGGGTTGGACGTGTAGTGTTATTAGTCAACTCTGATAGCACGGATTTGCGGGTCGTTTCAGTTGGTATCAGAGCTGGTTGCTTAATTGGTACGGATGATAGGGGGTTCTCGCTTCGCGTTTGGTGGCGAACGGGAGACTCTTACCCCTACATCTCCCGACAATGTGGGTTGGTCGAGTCGAGAGGCTGGCCGTAAAAGCAGTTCTGAGGTATCTCTGAAAGCCACGCTGGGAGGTTAGCCCAGTACCGAGGGAGGAGAGGATGGTTGAAAAGCCTACTCGAATCTCGGGGTCGTTTCAGTTGGTATCAGAGCTTAGGTTGAGCGAACACCTAGGCTTTGTGGAGTTATACTCATTAGAGATAGGGTCAGCAGTGCCCTAGAATGAGTTGAGTGTATAGATACGAGAGAGCGTATTTGTAAACTGATATAAAAATTATTTTATATTGTGTTGACTAGTCTGTGAGTGGTTTATGAATTCTGGTCGAATCATGGGACGCCACGAAGTCGATAGGGATTTCTAAACACTTGAACAGAGAAATTGAACACAATATTGTTTTAAAGTGGGTGAATGAAATAATTTTACCCAAAATTCTATTTTGATATATAACTAATAATTTTCTAGAATTTTTATTATATGGATGTGTTGGATGTTGACTTTATAATCAAATGAGATTATAAATTTAGAATGGTTATTTATAACCAGAATAGAATTTGTATAGGAATTAAATATACAAATGAGATGAATTAGAATTAAATTCAAACCAGAATTAAGAATTTTAATCCTGGGAAGTTGAAAAATATTTTTCAAAGTATATTAAAATAATATAGATTTGTTTTAAAGGATTTGAAAGAAAATCATTTTTGATGGATTTGAAATAATAAGGCACTGAACTCACTTCAGTGGTTGGGAAATAATTCTGATGATGATTGCAACATCATCAGTATTCATTTTCAAGTTTCTGAGTGATGGATTGCTACCTTAGAAAAGTTATAGTTGAAAATTTGTTTGAAAATTCAAATGTTTGAATTTGAAATGGAAATAAATATATATGTATATATTTAAGTGATTTCAAAGGAATTTGAAATGAAAATCCTGGGATTTGAATTCTGGAATTTAAATTTAACTTAAGCAAGTTAAATGAGTTGAAGTAAATCAATTGACTAAAATCAATTTGAATAGGTTTAATGGAATATGGATTGGATATAAATGGATTGATCGTAGATCATTCGAATCAAATGTGTAAAGACCAAAAGTTTTGGTTGGAGCAAATTTATTGAAATATGAGGAGTTGAGTTTCAACATAAGTGAGATGTTGAAAATTAATGGACTTGTACCCTTTTTCCTACCTTAGCAATTTCGAGGACGAAATTATTTTAAGGGGGAAAGAATGTAACGACCCAGATTTTTCGTCGATTAATTTTTAATATTTAATATAGTTTTAAACATTGATTCAAAAATAAATGGATTTTTATTATAGAATTTATCAGTTTAAAAATCATTATATGATTTAATATCGAATAGAACGATAATAATAGATTTTTATCGATGAATTTAATGTTTAAAGTCAAGTTATATTCTAAATCGTATTTAATATAATTCGTTAATTTAAAATAGGGGTTTGTGGTTGAGGTTGGGAACCGTAAAATATCTTGGAATAGAAAACTAATTAAAAAATTCAAATCAAATTTAATTACTGTCTGTACTTAACCCCGCATACGTTCTTCAGCCGACCTCTATTCTTCAATTCGCAGACCTATACTCTTCTCCAGCTGTAGAAATTGTCTCTCCCTTTCAGGATCAAGCAGACAACATTTCAATGGCACGTACTATTTGTTTCTCTTCCCTTTGCTTATTTAAACCATCGCACCTTCATTCCTTCATTCAACAGAAAACAAGCGAGGGTTTGGAAATAAAAATGGTTTCTCCAATTCAAAAAAATCCCGAGCCTTTTTCAATCAAAGCCGCACACTTCAAAGGTCACCGCTGCCTCTTTTTCTTTCTTTTTGAAACCAAACCCACCGTATATTAAAAAGGGTTAATCGCGACGCAATTGTGATTCTCTCAGGAGCCGAGTCGAGCTGGGTACTCCATCGATGGTGATGGCACTAGGGGATTTAGGGTTCATCTTACTGATTGGGAGGTCGGAGTATTTTTCAAGGGTTCGGTGAGGGTGCGATACTGGAAATCGAGATTTTGGGGAAAATGGAAATGAGACAAACGGGCTTAGGGCGATGCGAGGTGGAGGATGTACAAGCGAAAGGGTTGTTGGGTTCTGTCAGGGTTCGACAGCGGGATTAGGGATCGATTTAGGGTTGGCTTGGCTCGAGACTGGCGAAGTCGGAGGAAGTTTGGGAATGGTTGGAGATTGCGGTGTATGTTATTGGCCAGGGTGAAGGAGTTAACGATGGATAGAGATTGTTGGCGAGGTGTTTGGTGAAATGCCGGAAAGAAAGAAAAAAAAAGAAAAAAGAAAAAACAACAGCGGGATTAAGGTAAACATAAATTATTTAATTTATTTTTAGGTTAATTGCATGATAATTCAAATAGAAATTTTGTAAATAAAATTATAAGCTAAATGAGATTTTTTAGGGTTTGAAACTTATTTCAAATTAGGTAATTCACTTAGTTATTGGAATTAAATGCAAGGAAATTATTGGAATTGATTGAAGTAAATTATTTTGTCTAATTAGTTCATCTAAAGGGAATTAGTTATAAGAAATAAAATTTGTAGACTAATAGTTTAGTAAGATTAATGTTTAAATTTGGAATTTATTTACAAGTGACAATTAATTAAATTTAATTTGTCTAATTAAAAACTGAGATTTTATTTATGTTATTTTAGATTGAAAAACAGACGAGTGGAGAAAACATTGTGAAATCTCTATAATTGGCTTCATTGGATATTCAGCAAAATAAAAATCCTGGTGAGTAAATCTCACTCACCTTTAGAATTATTTTTATTTCATTAAAAATAATTGTTTGTTGCTTGTGTGAATATTTTCTGGTTGTTTTATATATATATTAGTTATTTAGGCTATATATATATATATATTGGGTTGATTGATTGGTTGGATTCCCGCAGTCTCATTAGCGGATGCCCGCAGTTTCATAGCGGATGATTACCCTATACGCCCCACGCTATGATTAGTGGATGACCTTCTATACCACGATATTCTGCCACGAAGCAGAATGGGTATTATTTATGTGCTAACATCTGTGGATGCAGGAAAACAGGTTGGAGGAATCCAACTGGATTCCTCAAAAATATATTATCTGTTTATTGTTTGCTGATTTCATATATCTTCATATATGATGTGTTAAAAATCAAATGATTGGAAATTGGGTGATTTGATTGTTTTAAATATCACTGGGCTTAAGTAATAATATTTAAAATATCGTGAAAGGATATTTGAGATTTTAAAAGGGAAAATTCTATTTTTAAATAGAATTTGAAATTTAAATGGAAATAAAAATATAAACTTGTTTTTGAAAAATAAAACAAGTAGTTCCTTTATAAACGAAGTTTATAAATAGTTCTTTTATAACGAAGTTATAAATAAAGTGAAAAGAATTATCATTTGATAATTCAGAAATAGAAGTACAAGCGTGAAATTGGGATTTGAAATGAAATTTCAAAATAGGATGTGAAATGAAATTTTTAAATATATAACTCAAATGAAATTTGAGTATAACATTTGAATTTTTAAAGGGAGTTGGAATATTTGAATTTTAAAAAGGGGATTAAATATTAGAAATTCAAATAGAAGTTCAAATAGAATTTGAATAGACAAAATTAGAATGAAGAATAGAATTTGAATTCAAGGAATTAAAATAAAATTTGAATTCAAAGAAATTCGAATAAAGAAATTCAAATAGAGATTTCAATGTAGAAATTCAAAATAGAATTTGAAATATAGTATTTCAAAGAAGAATTCAAATGTGAAATTTGAATAGAGATTTGAATTGGAATTCAAATATGAAATTTGAATTGAGATTTGAAATAGAAATTCAAGTGTTGAATTTGATCGTGGGATTGAATATAGAAATTCAAATAGAGATTTGAATGTAGAATTTCAAAATAGAATTTGAAATAAACTTTGAAATAAGATTTTCAAAGTAGAATTGGAAATAGAATTTCAAATTAGGATTTCAAAATAGGAAATCCAAATGGTTTTGAAATGGGATTTGAATTCAGGGGAGTCAAATGGGTTTGAGTGAAGAAATTCAAATGGGTTTGAATATTAGAATTTAAATGGGGCTGGAAATGAATTTGAATATTAGAATTCAAATGGAAAGGGAAAATGAAATTTGAATATAAGAGATTCAAATTGAATTCAAATAAGGTTTAATCTATAGAATTTGAATTTGAAATTCAAATGGGTTTTAAACTATGGAATTTTGAATATAGAATTTAAAAAGGGATTTGAATATTCAAATATAGAAATTGGAATATAGAAAGTTCAAATGGAATTTAAATATGGAGTTTGAATAAGGGAAATCAAATAGAAATTCAAATATTGAATTTGAATATCAAATAGAAAAGGAATTGGAATTTGAATTTAGAATTCAAATAAAAGTGAGATTTGAATTTGAATCAAGGAATTCAAATAGAGTTAAAGGGAGTTGAATTCATTTGAAAGAAGTTTAGAAGTTTAAAGGTTTATAAATATAAATATAATTAAAACGAACTCGCCGCAGCGCTGCAGTTCGTAAAATAGCGATTTGAACTTCAATTGAGTATACAGAACGCAATTGAAGTCGAAATTCTTCGAAACAAGAAACGTCCGGACCGATTTGATAATAGTTTTCTGATAGAAGAGAAAAATCTGAATTTCGTCGTATAGATTTTGAGTTATGTCAAAATCAAATTTTTAGAAAAGCAACGCCAGAAACCATTATAAACCATAATGAATTTTATATATATAAATATTGGGATTTTTAAGCAAATAAAAATCCGGATTTTCCATTTAAAAATCTAGACTTGAGTTAGAAAAGAAATATGGACTCAAGTGAAGTAAAGAAGATGATTTTTGAAACAATAATCATATTTTTGATTATTGAATAGAATTAACTAAAGAAGAATTAGTTAATGAGAGTTCGAATGGATATTGGGGTTTGAATAAGTGAATTCGATTTGAAAATTTACATTCAAATAGAAAAGGAAACTAGAATTGAAATCGAAATTTGATTTGGTTATGAACGAGTTAAATATTTTGTTCGAACATGTTATGTTCAACAAAGAAGGCAAAATGGCCGATTTAAAGAATAAATAGGCGAAACTGAATTCAAACGATTAGATGGTATTGAATTGAATTGGAAACAGGTGAACAGGTGTTAGACAGGTATGGGATGAGGTATATGAAGTTTATAAATGTAATGCTCGACAAAAAGGTACATGTTTAATTCATATATGGGTTTTATGCGCCGTATCGGCAAGCCGCTTGGCTTTTCCTTTTTCTTTTTGATTGAGGAAGATACCGGGATGCTATTTGAAATTTCCCGATGCTCCCAATGCAGGGGAGGTTATGGCGAATTTTTCCGGAAATTTAAGGAGTTAGAATATTTTTAAGATATTTTGATAATTTGAAATCATTGTATCGACGTATTGAATTCGATAAGAAAGTGAATATAAAAATCGAAATGTTGTAATCAAAAAGGGATAGAGATAAGTGATTGGAATTGTTTTCAATTGCAAATAGAGACATTTTCTAATATATAGAAAATAAAAGAAGTTGATATTTGGAAACGTTTTCCAAATGGCATAAGAGGCCAATATGGTTATTGAAATATTTGGTTAACAAATATTGATAAGGAAATGGAGAAGTGATTTAATTAATGAATATTAATTAAAGAGCCCAGTGATTTGTTTGATATGTTGGATGAACACTTGTTTTTATTCGATAGTTAAATCACAGACTATCGAAGTTTTGACCATCGTTGTCAATATGGAGAGACCGGTTGGATTATTATCCGAAGAACCACTCCGTATCGGCATAAGCGTTGCGAACCAAGTATGCTGAATATATTGAAGACGGAGTAAAGTGCAAGGGCTTTTTCTAGTAATAGAAATTGTGCCTTCGGTTTCGTTCAATCCCAGAACGAACGTATATGGACGGATGTCTGACAGAGTATTTCCAATGATCAAATGAGTTGGTCTGTATGGATATATATGGTTGCAACGGATTTATTCCCTTAGCATAATATCCAGAATATTTGTGCAAACTCAACTAGTGATTAACGGATCTGACGATGTGGCATTCAAAGTGAATTGTGTTATCAAGGAATGGTAAGTATGCGTAGCCTCAGGCCTCAACAACCGGGAAAGGACAAAAATCGGGCAGGCAGCATGGCTATGTGGGTCGCACCCATTAGGGTGTATAATCACCTATCTAGAGAAATTCCTTTTTGTTTCTAAAATCTATCGATTCTGCCCATTCGGGAACGGTGGTTTGAGTCCAACCGTTGGTGATATACATTCGATACACTCAAGCGAAATGAGTGGTCGGTCATGTGTGGGCCGGGTTGCAAGACGTTCTTGTTGAACCCAGGTGTATTTGCCTCTAGAGATACATCATCGGAAGGTGGTCCCATACCTTGTCATGTTGGAAATCCAATCTCCAATAAGCGCCATGCGGTTTTTGATTATATATATATATGTGGAACGTGAGATGCAAGCGTTCTGCTATTTGGTTATTTATTTGATGTAGACATTATTATAATATCACTGGATTTTTGTATCAAAGTGTTTTGGGTTATAGTAAGGTAAAAACCGTCCGTGTTTATGTGTGGGCTGGTCTTACTATTATCTTTTCCTTTGAAAGGATTTTTAAAGTTAAACAAGTGGTTGGAGTTTACTCACACCAGTCCCATGACTGACCCAGAGTTTGTTTTGTTTTGTTTTCCCTAAACTCTTGGGTGCCCAAATTTGTACGGGCAGTCAAGTAGTCGGGATTTCACAGATTCATTTGAAGGAGCTGGAAGCAGGAGGCTTCACCGGTTAGCTATAGGCTATCATATATTCCGCTGTGGACCTTGTTTGTAACTGGAAACAGATGTTATAACTGTTCCAGAAATGACTGTTGTGCTCTGATGATGGTATGTACATAAAGTTACTGATTTGTATTTCAAAAGTTATGTTATATAATATATTTTATTCGTTCCGCTGTGAGTTTGTGATCTTCGTTTTCTTCTATTCTAATATTTCTTTCTTTCTATTTCTCATCCTCTAACTTCTTTCTAATAATGGTTCGTATTTCTGTGTTATTTGGGTTGGACGTGTAGTGTTATTAGTCAACTCTGATAGCACGGATTTGCGGGTCGTTTCAGTATATACGTATAAAGCTCAAGTTTATATTATCTCAATATACTACTAACAAGAAGTTATTCATTCGTGATTGTCTTCGCGATGCTACAGATTGGGATAAACACAGCAAAACACCATCTTTCTACATAAGCCACAAATCATAATAAACACGGCAAACATATACAAATCAATCCAACAAAAATTATGGTAACTTCAATCTAAACCCTAAGAAATCTAGTTACTTGAACTAGAATTAATCATGAGTTAGATACCCGCTATTTATTCAATTTAATTGAAACCAATTACTTGAAACACTATTAATCGTGAGTGAGATGCTCACCCGAATGTAGTAGAAATATGACGATAGCGATGACTTCGATTTGATGAACGGTGGCTTCAAAGAGTGGTGCTCGCAGTGGTGGCGAACTAGAAGGAGCAGGTGGCACGCTAGCAGCAGCGACAACTCGCAGTCCATCAACCCGAGGCACGGCTTCGATTGGTTGCAACTAGAACAGCGATTGTAATTAGGGTTGGGGAAAACGATTTGCAAATTTGGCTTTGACCATTAAAGTGGGGAGGAGCGATTCAATTTTCTGCTGAATGATTTAGGGAAAGGCGAGATTTTGCTTCCGGAAATGGAGAGAAAAGCGTGATTTTTATAGAGAAGGAAACATAGTATCCAAGGAATTGAAGTAGGCTAAATTTGGACGGGTGGTTTCTGAGTACGAACTTACTTGGTGCTGAGGAAAAAGAAAAATTTGTGAACCCTTATTAAGTTAATTTCTACCGCAATTTACGTTACACATTTTATTTTGTTTTTATCACAACAAACTCCAACCGCTACGAAACTTAACGTGCTACTACGTTTTCACATTCTGAATCAAATAAAATTATTCTGGTTATAAACTGACTTCATATGTATACAACGTTATTTTAATTTATCGGTTCACTGATCTTATTCTGTTAGTTCACTAGTAATTCCGTTCATTTCCAAATTTTGAATCGTTACATTTAATTTCTTTATATGCACTCCAATACACACATATCTAAGCCATTACGCACATATCTAAACAAATGAAATCTCCAACGTCAATAACCAATTACATTCTTAAATCGAAGTTTAAATCCATTTCAAACATCAACAAAAATCAATTTTAATTTTCAAAAATAAATATTTGTTATTCAATCAAACATCCTGAATTAAATATTGAATCCAATTCAACTCATAATCATATATTCGATTTTAAATTTCTAATCAGAGCATCAATATAAAATTGATTATTCAAATTAAATCTATAATAAATCTCACATTCCAGTAGTCGAAATTTCTGGGTCGTTACATTCTTCCCCCCTTTAAAACTTTTCGTCCTCAAAAAGGAGAGATCATTATAGTTATACAAATTTATACTTTAAATTTTCATATTTGTGTGAGATTCTTCCATAACTAATTTAAATATCGATATTAAGATATCGACCTTCTTTGTTTATCTGCCACATTCAATTAACTTGATAACCCAAATTTCTTTCCAAAACCAATCCCCTTTAAATTTTCAATCTCTGCATAATTTGGATTTATACATCTCAAACTATTCCAAACTTCATTATAATATCATTTGTCAACGATACTCATTCATCGTTGCAGCTGTAATGGGTCTAGGCTTTGCAATCATCAATCCAATCTTTTTACCTTGTTACTTTTAATCCATTTAATTCTTCTCAACACTCATTTTAGAGTGTAAATACATTCCTCTTTTCAAGTCGACCATTCATAAATTTAAAGCCACAAATCCGATTTTTTTATAAATTCCATACCAAATTTGTGCAGTGAACATTTGTATATTACATCAAAGCTATGTATTTGAAAACATTTCAAAATTCTTTTTCTTAACTTATTACGTTAGATATACTTTAATTTCAAATTATCGACTTGAAAATACTTGATAGCTCGAAGTTTGACAAGTCTATTGTCGTCCTTACAGATGTTAGACATACGCTGGCCAGGCGCACGACTAAGATCTCCAAGTACTAAATATCCTTGCTTCAACTCCCAGTGAAAATATATTTCAAAAAGTCTCTTTAAAATAGATACGGAAAGTACCAATGTGATATCGATCTGTTGATTGTTCATGAATCGCAGATACACAATGGTCTCGTCTGGATCCCCCAAAAAACATCCGTATCTGTAAGAAATCACTTCCCTGCGAATTTCGTCATAGACAAATCAACGGAAGATATTTTAAGAATCAAAAGACATTCTGAGGTCACTGAGCGTTGATTGCTCTGTCTCAGAATCACGGAAACAAATCAAGGAATTTTGAAGATACTTCAAGTCATGAGAACAAAACAAGTCCCAAAGACAAATCTGGTCACGAAGACCAATCAAGTCACGAAGACTAACTGCTGTGTAATAACCCACTATTTTTAATGATTTAAATTCCGATTTATATCGAGTTTATTTTGAAAATATTTTATAATTTCTCGTAACGGGAATTTGATATTTGAAATACGTACGGTGAGATGTAGCAGTACTGAAAGTTTCATTGAAAAATTTGAATGTTTGTCGATCGCGCATTTTTCAGGGCAAAGTTGCGCATATCAGTTCAAATTTTAGCGATTTTAAAATCTCTTCGAATTCAGTTCGGACAAACATGAAAAATATTCTTTTCGTTGTCACGAATCCGACGGCGAAATCCGTTCCGTTAAAATCGGACGTTTCGACCTCTGTTTGATTGTTTTCCTATCCGAATTTTACGTTTAAAGGGGTCCATAATGCGTTTTTGAACGGAGCATCATGATACTGCAAATTATATACCGTTGTGTCCGTCTCGTCGCGTTGATTTCAACAATATATTCGTTTGTCAGTTTCGGTGCTCGTTTCATGCTGAAATTGGGAAAATGCTTGCACAGTTCATTTTTGAAACGGAGCCATCTGAGTTCGATGTGTCCCTTTTTCGATCTTACATATTTTTCTAGATATTTTGGGTCTGCAAAACCCGTTTTTTTTTATTTTACTAAGCTATCCATTTATTTTTTTTGTTTTTCAAAAGCTAAGTAAGGGCACACAAATACATATAAAAGCATGCATGCGTGAGCTATATTCACATAACCTTTCACGTTTCCATTTTTCTTTGAATTTCCAAACCAACAAACCAAACATGCATCCCAATTTCAATCCATGCACCTTACCATGCCATGCACTTCACGTTTCATTTTGGCTCCTCATAAATGCATGCGTGCATTATATCCAAAATTGGTGCCATGCATTTGCCACATGTATTCTTTAATACATGCGTTCATTTTTACATCCATTCCATGTGTTATTCCCTTTAGCAAGACTTACGTTTCAAAAGTTTAAGTCCATTCACTCCTTCTATTTTTCCAAACGTTCATTTCTCATTTTCTAAGGCCACGTTTTAATTTTCAAAGTAAATATATATATATATAAACACGATTTGTTCCATATTTTGGAATAGATAAACTGACTGGATATTTTCTCTCTCGCACATTCTGAAGTACTCTTTCGAAACCTAATTCCAGAGGAAGCGTTTAAACGCTTTTTGTGTATCACCTTTTCCTCCTGTATTTAACCGCCTCCATCCATCTTCATCTCACAGCTTTTCTGCCATTTTCTATTCCTAAGCGTCCTTCCTTTTCTTTACAAACATCCCATGCTCTTTCCATCGTCTTATCCATACTGAACTGTTTTTATTTCCATCGCCTTCCCGTCACCATGTATACAAAAACAAATGGATGAGCCTCTCCGCCATTCCCCTCACTTGCTCCGACCAGGACTCCAACTGCGCCACCAAACCCGAGACCCTTCCCTTCTGAGCTTCGCCTAGATCCGCCGACGCCCTGCTGTTCCCGCTTCCTCAACCCTCCAGTCCGTACCCAGGTCCGACAATAGAAACGGCAGCATGCCGACCCTCCGCCTTGAAGCCCGGATTTCCATGCCCGATACCATTCACTACTGAGCTAACCCTGAACCAGTCCGACCTTCACCATACGTTTTTCCCAACTCCAACTGCCGCACCCAACAACAACCATATGACCCTGGACCTTTGCGATGTGTGCAAGCCGTTTTTCTTCTATTGTGTGAGTGTAAGTTGTTTCTGTATGTATTGGTGAGTTTATTTGTGTGGCGTGAGTTGTTATTTATGTGTTATGCGTGTGTACTTATAGTGTCTGTGTGTGATATATCTATATGTGTTGGTTTTTATTTATATATATATTTATATGTAGGTGTTAAATGTTTATATATGGGTTTAGTTTTGTTGTGTTGAGTTTGAGTGTATTCTGTGTGTGAACGCGTGTGTTAGTTTGTTTATATATAAATTGGTAAGTGGTTTGGGAATCAGATTTGTATACTGTATGGTTTCTCTCTCTATATATATATTATTAATTTTCTATGTGCTTACTAATATATCAATATTTATAGAATATTTTATGTTATGAAGGAATTTATTGTGCTATTTTTAGTTGGGTTTGGTATTGAGTTCCGAAACCGTTCAAAGCCAAATAGCCGAACCGTCCCAAAACTAAATAGTTGTACCAATCCATTGAGAAATTCCCCGACCTCCTCCTATAAAAATATAAAAATAAAATATTGAGTGATATAAGTTGAAGTCATTCTAAGTCGTGCCTGGAAGTTGTCGTCTCATTCAATGTCAATCCGTCAATCATTGTCTCTGCTCCTGTGCCACGAAAGGTGAGTTTATCTCACACATGACTCACATTTATTTCATGGATGTTAGATCCACTATTTGAACTGTTATGAAATGTATAGGGCTGCTAGTAGAAATTGTTTGTTTAATACGTACACTTTCATATGTGACACGATATATTCATATGACATGTAGGTGCACTGATTTTATATACTGTGATTGTTGATACCTTAGTTAGGAAAAATCACTAAGGGTTGAAATGATACATACCCGAACGGACATTAGAATAGGAAAAATCGTTATGGGTTGAAATGATAGACCTGAACGATCTTTACTGAATTTGGGATCGCGGGTTGAAATGATAGACCCGTAGAAATTTTATAAATTGCGGATTGAAATGATAAATATCCGTATCACGTGACCATAGGGTAGAAAACTATATACGTACACCGTTGGTCGTGTTTTCGAAGTACAATGATTTGGAATTTGAATTTAAAATAATAAATCAAGATTTTTATTTTATATATTTACATTTTAAATATTTAAACTTAAAATTTTATAATATTGAATTATATGTTTTAAAATGATCTTATAGGTAAATTTAGATTTAATGCTTTACTTATAATTTATTTATAAAAAAATTATATAATTTAATTATATAAGTATTTTTAACTTTTTATATAAATAATTATTTTAAACTTATTTTCTATATTATTTTAATCCTTTATATGTTTATAATCTATATTCTAATTAATTTTAGAATTTTATAAACTTATATATATATATATTTTCGAATTTATTTTCTTATTTATATTTTATTAACTTTAATAATAAATGTCAAGATGGATAAGTTAGATTTTGCGATTTAAATTCGAAGTTTAAAAAATGTAACTTTATATAATGATATTCGAATAACGAATGAACTCATATTAAATTATGGATTTGACTTAATACAAACTTTTAGTAGAGTTGAATTTGAATTGGGTAAAATATGAAATAAATTTGAATTTGAATTGGTTTGAAATTATATGAGATAAATTTGAATTATTGATTCCAAATTTGAATCTTTCAAATTTAGGAGAAAGTGTATTTGAAATTTTAACTGGATATGGAATGAATTCGATTTTAAGTAACCGAATTTGAACCTAAAATTATATATATATATACATATATATATATAATTTATATATGGAATTGATTTTTATGAATCGTTCGATTTGTATTAAGGAATTTGTTAAATCTATTTGTAAGAATAGTTTGAATTGTATAAATGGTATGAATTGATTAAGATTTGATATAAATTTATGGGTAATGAATTTTATTAGTTCGACTTGTATGGTAAAATATGATTGTTGAATTTGAAATATATGATTTGTATGAATTATATTAAGCGAAGAAAAGGGTTTGATTTAAATCAAAAAATGAAATTTTGAACATAAGTGTTGGATTTCGTGAATCGATTTAGTGAGTTATTTTAAATGTAAAATTGAATCATTTGAATTGTTCGAACTTAAGTTTGACGAACATAAATCTAACTAAAATATTCTCGAAGTTTAATTCTTTTGTATTGATTTAAATGACCTTTGGAACATAATTTTGTGTAAATCGATTTTTGAATTGGAATTGTTATGTGAACATTTACGGAATTCAAAATAATACCCAAGTTAAATAGTATTGGTTTATAATATATATATTGAGAACTTTACGATATGGTTTCTAAAGTGATTCGATTTAAGTGATTTGAGTTGTTTTTTTTAATTTTAAATATATTCGAAGTTATATATTTAAATTTGATTTCAAATTCGAATATGAGATTTTGTATAAACTATTTTATAAAGTGATTTATAAAATAATGACCACGGTGTGAAAAATGTAAACGATTGGTTGTTAAAGAGACCGGGATCGGATATTGTCATACTCTCTGCCAATACCGAAAACCACTTTAACAACTGTGTACGCGGTGGAGTTCCAGAATGAAGGGGATGATTTGGCGAACGACTCCATTTTTATTTCATATTAATTACGAAACCCTGACTACCTTGAGTCAGCTTGATGTGGCTAAAACAGGAGCTATGCACGGACCAAGTGAGGTCATACCTCTTATCGAGCACACTTCTTCGATATTATTCTATTACTGTTGAGATTCGATTTGGGCCCTTTTGATTATGGGAGTGTGTATCGAGGTGGGCGGTAGTTGCTACTATGCGTTACCACCAGTCCGGCTCTGCAAACAGTGAATCCACCCTGGCATTCCTTGCGTGCCTTGTCACGTGCCTTATACGAGCCCACTACGATTTTGTTTTGTACTGTTTTATATGGAGTGCCCTTTGATCAACCTCCAGTTTATGGAGGAATTACGGTACTGTATATACTATGGGAATATATGAACGGTGTAAGGGTAATCATGGTAATCCCGCTTACGCTATTTTGGTATTTTACTTTACTGATAGACACTATTGTATATACCGTATTTTACTATGTAGTATTAGTTTGACGGATCCTTAGAGGATGGTGATCTAAGTTACTGATTGCATTTCATCGAACATTTCATTTGTGTTGATTTACTTCCATGAGAATGTTAGTCCTGATCCGAGTTGTTTTGTTTTGCATTATTGCTCGGGTCAGATCGAGTATTACAGTTTCGAGATTCACTCTTGGAGTTGGAGCTTATGTTGGATTTTTGCTCATCTATATCTACCTGTTCAGTTGATCCAGTTCTAACTATTCTTGTCATTTCTGTTTTTGTAGTTATCTTTCATTTACTGTATTAGTCTTCCGTTGTATTATTTATGTAAACTCTGATGTAAAGCTTCATGAACTACTATTGTATTTTAAATTTTCCGCTGTGAGATATTATATTGCTCTGTATCTGTGTCTGTGATATGTAATTCTGTGATTTATTCTATTTACCTCAGAAGCTAATGACAATCTGTTGTTTTGGATGATTCGAGTTGACATGTTTTGTCGATTCGGCACGGTCAAAATGGCGGGTCGTTACATGCTGCATCAAACAGGTGGCTCACTATTACTAAGATATCTCAGTGGACCGCATGTACACAATGGTTACGCCTGGGTCCCCCAGGAAACATCCATACCCGTAAGCTTTCACAGCTCTGCGGATTACGCCCATACCATTCGACTGTAGATCGCAGCAGTCACAATGGTTACGCTTGGTTCCTCCAAGAAACATCCGTCCGCCGTAGGCTATCTGCAGCCCTGCGAATTTCGCTACACGGTCGAATTCCAATGACTCTAGATCGCAGCGATCACAACGGTTACGCCTGATTCCCTCTGGAAACATCCGACCGCCATAGGCTATCTGCAGTCCTGCGAATTTCGCTAGCAGTCGTGCTCAATGGCAACTCATGAGTTTTATGTCCGGACAACCTACCACCACCAGCGGCACATCTCACTAAGCTCGAAATTCAAAGGAGAAGGATGGTACTTTCCTTATCTTTATTTTGAAAAACATACGATACTATATACATATAGTATTTTATTTCATATTCCTCAAAAATCATACTTATGTGAACTTACATAAGATTTAATTTCCAAATCATATTTCAAACATCTCTTCCTATATAAATTCCGTTATATAAGATTTTATCTTAATCGATTACCTTTCAATCCAGAAATTTCCAAATTCACTAATTTTCTCCATACAAGTTACAAAATCTTATTTCTCCAATACCAAAAATCGAATATTCTCAAAATTCATTCCGATTTCAAAATCTTAGCTTTGATCTATTAACTACTTCAAATACTTGATGTCCTTTCCAACTCGGATTTATATATCTATCGGTTATAAACCAATTTTTCTTCCAGAATTCCAATTATTCTCCAATTTTTCAATTTATCCAATTCTTTACTCAATTCAAATCCTTATACCCTCAAAGTTCCAGAATTCTTCTTATCACAAATTTTTTCTTCACGCATTATCACCCCTTCACATTCACATACCTCGACCGTAAATTAGCAAGCGAACAACTTCCTAAGCATCAATCCCGAAGGCCGAAACCAACATCAGATCAATACTCAGGAATTTATTCAGCTTGACTAATCTCCAGTTAGTTTTTAAATTCTTTAACTTCATTTCTTATCAAATCATCGCTTATCGCAATTTCAACATTCAATTTGCGAATTCATTTCTCTTACGTTCTGCCTTCCTTTGTTCTTGACGTACGACTTTTCTTTGTTTTTCAGTTCTTACCATTTTGATTTAACAAAAACCTGTTTGCCGTTCACGATATTTTGAAAACATTTCCAATTATCATCTTTATTTTCTATAACACTTATCGGAAAGCATTTCCATATATTCACAAATCTTTATTTTCCATAGAAAATATATTTTATTCTTGGGGAAAACATTTCTAAATTCGTTATTTGAACTAAAACAGATATTAAATAAACATCGGTAATTTCACTTAACTGCTAACACTCATTTACTTACTTCATTTAACCATCCTTGATTTTATTATCATTCATTTATATTCCGTATATTGAAATAAAATTCATCGTTTCATTTTTGAAGCGATTTCAAATTCTCCTTTTCATCCGAATTCCAATCTGAATTCTTATTTCAATAAATTTCAGATCTCTTTGATTACTACAATACATGATTAAAGAAATTAAATCATCGATTCTATTTCACTCATCTTCCTTTGATACCATTCGGTGATGGATTCTAATTTTAAATCAAAAAGGGCCTTACCGAAGATTAGTCCTTGCATACCTGGATTCGAAGATTTCCGAAGACTGGGGATTCCGAACAAAATTTTCAAATCTCAAAGTACATTTTTATTTCCACTGTACTATTTTCAAATACTAGTTTCAAAATATATAATATTTTCAAAATATTTTTCCTTTCAAAATTTATTTTAAAATTATTTAAACTTTTCAAAAATCTATTTCGAAATCGTTTTATTTTCAAAATATGCTTTTCCAGTGTCGATTCTATTTCAAACTCGATAAGCTACGCTTTGAATAAACCTCGCTCTGATACCACTTGTAACGTCCCGCCTTTTTGAGCACTTTAAACTAGTAATTAAACCAATTTAAAATGTATGTAGCTTACCGAGTTCAGAATAGAATTAACACAGAAAACATAGAATAAAATAAATAATGCGGTATTGAACAACAAAATAACCTTTCATATATTAATCAAATTTTTTGATACAAAGATTTTTTTGTACAGCGGAATGTAAAAATACAGTTGAATACAATAGAATTTTTTTTTACTGTTTTAAAAATCTTTAGAGTGCGCGTCTCCTAGAACCCCCAGTTTTAGCTGATCTTCGAATCCGCAGCTGTAATATATAAAGCTGAAATGCTCAGGTCTGACTCGAGCATCCCATGCAAAAACATAAAATACTCGAGTCAGGATTAAGCATGGTTCAAGTAAATTAATTTCAATATAAACTGAGGTTATAACAGTTCAATATATCATGTGCCAAACATAATGTGCAGTGTATGCGCTATCGGTTTTTATTTTAGGGACAAATGGTCATGAAAGCCTGCATATACACGCGTGTTCAGGTACACGCGTGCACTGCCCCAGCATCCCGTAACCACAAATAACAAATGTAATGATATACATAGGTTGTGCGCCAAGACAAATGCAAAATAGGTAGCACGACTACAACTGGAAAGTAAAAGATGCATTTAGTTATTTTACTACATGTAAACTATTGTTTAATTTCATCCCAACTAGAATGGGCCATTATTAACAAAAGAAAAGCTAAAGGAAACTTGCACGCATTAATATGAGTGTGATTTATTTTGATAGACATGGTGGAGTTACAACATTCGAACAGGCTCTAAGAACTGAACCAAAATTTCAAGAACTTTGAAGAGCCTATTTAAGCTACATATCAGGTTTTCACGTCTGATAACAAAATGCTAGTTATCCTTTCTAAGATCCAATGTTAATTAATAAAAATCCAATGTAAAATTCTCATAACAGGCCATAACAGGTTACACCAACATCTCATACAAATTAATTAATCAATGTTAATTTATTTAATGGTATTCAATTTAGTGATATCAATCCAATGTGAATAAATCTGCCAACTAAAATATATTCGGACACACATGATTTCAGGACATTACCAACAACGTAATCCTAAGCTTCAGAGCATATCTCTAGAGATATACTAATCCAAACTTCCCAATTCTATATGCAAAGAACACACATGATTTCAGGAAAACATGTATACTGAGCATATTAAAGGATTTATGAATGCCTACCCACCTGTTTTCTAGTTTAACATACTAGTTTGTGTCAATATATGAGGTTATGGATTCAACATATGGCACGAATTAGCAACAGGCAAGTCCAGGCCAATCTCAAGTTCAAACTTACAGTCAAAACGTAGTTGACGCAATTTATTAATGTTCATGTTTACTGAATGGGTTTAAATGCGAAGAAAGAATTCATACTGAAAGGTTTTAAACTCTTTGTTTAACAATATCTAAAATGTAAAGTTCATAAGCTCGACACAAAGGTATATTCAGTTTAAAGCAGAGTATTAATAGTGGATCCCTCCGTGTATAAATATGCCGATCCGTTCTACGGCAAATGCTCCACCAATACAAACACTATGCAGCATGACATATATAATATTAAAAGTGCAGACATGTGAGGAATAATGCTAAACTATGCACATAAACTGAATCAATGAATGGTAGAGAACTCAGGTTGATCAATTTCAACCAGAACTACACAATATTTATTCAAAATCATATGGGCGAATGGCATAGTCTCAACAACAAAGTGCAGTAGTAAGCATGCAACTTGGTAGAACATGTGAACTATTAACGGATTAAATGATATGGTTTGCTAACTCAGTTTATAAATTTATATTTAACCCAAATACATCCCTTCCTATGGTCCAAAATCTCGGCTTTTAGTGAACATAATGGTTTCAACATGTATCAACATAATGGTGCAATGGTAACATAACAGCAAAGGCATATTTCTTTCGGTTTCTAATATCACCATGCATGTAACAAGACAAATTCATAATTTCAGGTCTTTAAACAAGTCAAGTTACATATATTACTTATATACTCAACATTTACCTAGCATGGCATACACAACAACAGTTAAATGGGATGGCTCTTTAAGTGGCAGGTGTATGTATTTAAATAGCAACATGTATTCACTTGCATGGATTCGACAGGCATACGACAGCATGCATAAGTTAAACAACTACTAAGTTAAATTTAAACAAAACATATGTTTCATCCTTCAGGTAACCCATTTACCCATGAGTGACAAGCTTCATGTTTTAAGTTCCCACTATAAATATGTACTTAACAGTAAGGTGTATCCATGATTCAAAATTTCAAGTTCAAGGCAAATTTTGTTAGTAACCCCTTGTACAAATATTCAACATTTACAGGTGCATCTATATTAAATACAAAGGTCACCTGTTCAACAAAATAACCATACCAAACGTGTACAATATAAAATGTGTATGGTATATATTGATGAACTTATTTTCACAATTGGACAGGGAAGGAATTTCAGGCTAACAAAATAACCCACACTTCTCAGAGTTAACATAAGCAAGGGTGTAACTAAGTCATTTCAGGTTTGAACATAGCCGGTTTATATAGGTGTTTTTAGTTCCAACAGAACAGATCCAACATGTATAATAGATAAGGGTGCACTTTAGATTGGACTACAAATCAGCCAGTGCAATAGCGAACGGGTAATGATCTCCATAACGAATTCAACTAGCTAGTTCGAAATATCCAACAACTTACATATATATACATACAAACGTATGTATATACGTATAAAGCTCAGGTTTATATTATCTCAATATACTACTAACAAGAAGTTAATCATTCGTGATTGTCTTCGCGATGCTACAGATTGGGATAAACACAGCAAAACACCATCTTTCTACATAAGCCACAAATCATAATAAACACGGCAAACATATACTAATCAATCCAACAGAAATTATGGCAACTTCAATCTAAACCCTAAGAAATCTAGTTACTTGAACTGGAATTAATCATGCGTTAGATACCCTCTATTTATTCAATTTAGTTGAAACCAATTACTTGAAACACTATTAATTGTGAGTAAGATGCTCACCCGAACGCAGAAGAAAGATGACAATAGCGATGACTTCGATTTGATGAACGGTGGCTTCAAAGAGTGGTGCTCGTAGTGGTGGCAAAATAGAAGGAGCAGGTGGCGCGCTAGCAGCAGCGACAACTCGCAGTCCATCAACCCGAGGCACGGCTTCGATTGGTGGCAACTAGAACAGCGATTGTAATTAGGGTTGGGGAAAACGATTTTATTTGCAAATTTGGCTTCGACCATTAAAGTGGGGAGGAGCGATTCAATTTTCCGCTGAATGATTTAGGGAAAGGCGAGATTTTGCATCCGGAAATGGAGAGAAAAGCGTGATTTTTATAGAGAAGGAACCGTGGTATCCAAGGAATTGAAGTAGGCTAAATTTGGACGGGTGGTTTCTAAATACGAACTTACTTGGTGCTGAGGAAAAAGAAAAATTTGTGAACCCTTAGTAAGTTAATTTCTACCGCAATTTACGTTACACATTTTATTTTGTTTTTATCACAACAAACTCCAACCGCTATGAAACTTATCGTGCTACTACGTTTTCACATTCTGAATCAAATAAAATTATTCTGGTTATAAACCGACTACATATGTATACAACATTATTTTAATTTATCGGTTCACTGATCATATTCTATTAGTTCACTGGTAATTCCGTTCGTTTCCAAATTTTGAATCGTTACATTTAATTTCTTTATATGCACTCCAATACACACATATCTAAGCCATTACGCACATATCTAAACAAATGAAATCTCCAACGTCAATAACCAATTACATTCTTAAATCAAAGTTTAAATCCATTTCAAACATAAAAAAAAAATCAATTTTAATTTTCAAAAATAAATATTTGATATTCAATCAAACATCCTGAATTAAATATTGAATCCAATTCAACTCATAATCATATATTCGATTTTAAATTTCTAATCAGAGCATCAATATAAAATTGATTATCCAAATTAAATCTATAATAAATCTCATATTCCAGTAGTCGAAATTTCTGGGTTGTTACAATTCTCCTAAAATCGGAACCTTTGGGTTCGTATCGAAAAGTGCTTTCTAACGAATATTAGAGATTTGAAATCTAACGGTTGGATTTGGAATTATGTCCAAATCAAATTTGGAAAAGGTCGCTGTAAGTGTAGTTCGATGGCCGTTTATGGAAATCAGCTGTACGGGCCTTGATAAAATTATTAAAAATATCAATAATTTGTGTAAAATCATAAGCAATGATTTGGAAAGAATTGGGATGAAAAAATCCTTTTTTTGTAAAGATAAAAATAGATTTCTATCGAAATGAACTAGTTTTGAACTAGAATTATATTCCAATATTTTGAAATAAATAAATTGGATTTGAAATGGTTTTAAAAATAACTAGAATTTCCAATATATAAAATTGAAATGGATTTGTATCAAAAATGTCTTCGGAATATTTCAATGTTGGATTTCGTGATTATATAGATATTGTTATGGAAATTTGAAAGATATATTTATATCGTTATTTCCAATACGATATTTGTTGGTTGTGGTATTTTATATTGAATATAAGTCGATATATTTTCTATTCAGAGCCTTGTATTTAATATCAAATGGGATTTGGGTTTGTCGTGAATGGCGTCTTCATTAACACTGTTCTTAAACCCAATTGAGAAAAGATTAAATCTTTTTATTTAGATTTAATGAAGTATACCAATTAATTGATATTTAATTGGGATGGAATTGAAATTGGTCTTTGGGTTTATCGTGAGTGGTGTTTTAAATAACACTTGTTCTTTAACCCGATTAACAGTGGAATAAGATTTTGGGTTGTCGTGAATGGTATCTTTAATAATACTGTTCTTAGACCCAATGGAGTTAAGGAAATCAGAAACTAACTGGAGATTAGTTCAGTTGAATGGTTTCCTGGGTATTGATCTGATGTTGGTTTCGGCCTTCGGGGTTAATACTTAGGGAATTGTTCACTTGCTAATTTTTGGTTAAAGGCTGTTGGAATGGAATGTGATTTTAGGTTTATCATGAACCGTGTTTTAAATGACATTGGTTCTTTAACCCATTTAAAGACAGGAATAAGATTTTGGGTTGTCGTGAATGGTATCTTTAATAATACTGTTCTTAGACCTAATGGAGTGAAGAAAATCAGAAACTAACTTGAGATTAGTTAAGTTGAATGGTTTCCTGGGTATTGATCTGATGTTGGTTTCGGCCTTCGGGGTTAATACTTAGGGAATTGTTCACTTGCTAATTTACGGTTAAAGGCTGATGGAATGTGATTTTGGGTTTATCGTGAACCGTGTTTTAAATGACATTGGCTCTTTAACCCAGTTAAAGGCAGGATATGATTTCCCAAGTTAAACAATTGTTAATATTGATTTTTGGGAAGATTAAAACCAAGTGGAGTTTTAAGGCATCTTTAATTAGATTGAAATGATATCCAAAGGAAGATTTAAGAATAAATTTAAAGAATTTATCTTTGATAAAATTAATGGGAACCTTTCCCAAAGTATATGAATATTTGGATAAAGAAATATTCTGGATTGGAATGAGGCGTATGTTGTGTTTTTCTTGCACTTGTTTATTATATACGCAAGTTATTCAGAAAGACCGGGTTTATCCCATTCTGAATAACTGATTCGACGATCTGTCGAGGGTGAAGACAGTGGTTGAAGACCGGAGGTCTTCACATCATTTGGATGATTACTGATGTCTTAATTGGGCTGTACACTCAAGACAAGGTAATAAATGGCGATCGTCCAGACGTCCTTGGAGATCGACGGATATGCGAGGCCCTCTCCCCTGTATTGGACATATGGGTGAGTAATAAGGTGCCTCCGGTTTCGTTCAGACCCAGAATGAACTTGTAAATGGATGTGTGTCTGACATAGGATTTCATTCTGTGTGATTGATAGACATCGGTTGCATAGCGTGAATTGCCTGTGTGGCATGCTGAGATGCAAATGATCAAGGCTTTTGTTGAAAAGCATAGTCTTGTGGTTTATGATCAAAGCACGGCTTTAACATAGCAAAGCTTTGTGTAGCATTAATTCGTGGGCCTCACACACCGGTGTGAACCAGAAATGGGAGAGGACCTCGGGGAGGGCATGTGTTTCCTTCTAGCTAGGAGTGGTGTCAGAGTTTTGCATGCCCTGGCATTTTACTTATGTGGATGATGGATAGGAGGCGCGTCGGTTATATCGGTCGTTCCAGGCCGATAGTTTGGTCGGGATATGACCAGTTGACGCCCCATAGGGCGGGGAAACGCATTGTTCAGGCATTTTAATCCACTCCGTGTGAACCGGCCCTGACGATCCAAGGTGCAGTTGCAGCTGTATCCTATAGGGCGGGCTAGAGCATCTCGATTTCGGTAAGGACGATCCCTTGCCTTGGTTCACAAATGGAAATCCAACTTCCAATATGGTTTTGATTGTAGAGCCTAGTGTGGTATGTGGCACTTATGTCGTCTATGATTGATACTTATGATTGAATTTTTTTTGACACTATACACTTATAGTAATAATAAAACATGAAATTTTACGTACCAAGCGTTCTTTGCTATTATAAAGTAAAAACTCTATCCTCCCGCTTGCAATGCATTGTGTGATGGGACCTGAGTCTTATAATAGCTTCATTGTTCTTTATTTAGCATTGCGTTGTTGTTTTTATGCACTTGTATTCTTGGGAGGAAACCCGTTCCATGTTATACGGCGTGGTCCCTTGATTTACCTAACTTTAAAATAAAGATTAATAACTGTTTTTGTTCTCACACTAGTCACATGACTGACCTGGAGTTTATTGTTTTAACCTAAACTCTGGGTGCCTCTATTTTCCACATGGGCAGCTAGTAGTTTTGGTTTTGCAGATTTATATTCACAGGATCCTGGTTTACAGCTGGAATGATATTCGGAAAGCTCTGTATCTGTATATTCGTTTCAGTTGTGTTTTGTATTATTTTCTGCTGCATTGTAATCTGTAAATCTCTAATATTTAGTAAATGTGTAATATTTATTCATACTCTGTATATTCTTGTATTCTGATGAAATTGTTGTAATAGACAATGAAATGTTCTTCTGTTTGTGGTCTGATTCGTCTTGTTCTCAAAGCAATCCGTTCTTCCTCATCTCTTCGGAGAATGGGGAAGTTTCGGGTCCTTACATAAAGGATGTAATTAAGATCATTTAAGCGAAGCTATGAATATTCGGTCTTGAATTAAATGTCCATAAGAAGAAGCGTTATTTAGTGGATAAAATGGATATAAAGGACATTGAGAAGGATTAATCAGAGGAATGTCAAGAATTGAAAAATAAGAACACAGAAGAAAGGATTTAATAAAATAGGTATACTTCCATAAAATAGCGTGTCAGGAGGCTTAAACGAAAAGATCAAAAATGTTAAGAAACCTATAAAAGTGATTTTTGACATACCATTAAATTAATTGAAAAAGGAAATTTTAATATAGGCTCAAGTTTCATAATAATTCCATTTAGGAAAGAAAGTTCGAAATATAGTTTTTGGGAAATAAATGTTTTTGATGAATTTGAAAAGTTTACTATTTCTTCTGTAAGAAAAAATATAAATTTAAACTTTAATAAAAACAGAAGATGGATTCCTTAATTAAAGGATAATACTAAACTTTTTCAGTTATGAGCTTTAAAAAGATAAGAAATGTAAGTGTTAAGTAGTAAACAATTATAATGGTAAATTTACAATTGTCATTGCCTTGATATATAAAGCTTTTAATATTGAAATAAATTTTAGAAGATTCTTTTCTTTAAAAATTCTATATAAGTTATGACAATAAATTTGTCATTCAATCAAAAAAGAAAAAAGACACATAAAAGTTTGGTAGGATAAACGTCATAAATATACTCATTTGAGAACGAGTGGATAGTAAATTCATTTACTAAAAAATTAGGTAGAATTGAAATAGTAAAATTCTTGTATAATAAAGGGTATTAGAGGGAGTAATAGTATTGGAAGTAGAATAAATGGGAAATGACTACTTCAATAAATTAATTTAGCAATTTATAATACATTTATGAGTATTAAATTAAATTTTCGTAAAGTGCCCTCATTGTGCGAAAGAAGTGTAATGAGTAACTAAGATTTCCTAAATTCAAATACACATTACTTAGAAATTTGATAAGAGAATACGTGCATGACAATAAAGCTTTTAGACTGTATTACTAACATGAATGTTGTCTTGGGGTAATGTTTTAAAACGTATTTTTGGAAGTAACAGCATAAATTGAGAATATAGAAATGAATGTGTTGGGAGGCTTAATTGCTACTTGACTTAATGTTGAATTATTAAAGTCTTGTTTTCAAATAAAAACAAGCATTTACCACAAAACATTTGGCATTTTGACAAACATTAAAGACTGACATTTCGAACACAAATAAAAGACAAGTGTTCAAATAAGAGAGCTTATTTTACTCTAAATTTAATAATTTATGAATATTTAATAAATGTTATAATTTAAAAAATGAGGCATTTATTTGAAACATTTGGTAAATACGTTACTAAGTTTTATTATAAAAAGATACACAAACCTTGAGTAATGCCTCAAAATTGTTACTGTGTGAAGTAATCAGGTATTTTTAAAATTTAATTTATAAATGTCATTAGACATATTTGGAAACTTAATTACTGCATAATTTAATCTTGGATATTATTTAGGATTCTATAACAATTGTTTTATTAGCTATTAAGGATTTTTATTGACCGTTTTCAATGTGTGAATGACTGGCATTGAAAAGTTAATAAAGTTAAGTGGTTAAAAAGAAAAAGTATTTCTGTTTTTATTTTAAACATTTAAGTTAACATTTGAAAAGAATCATTTGAATCCTTATTGTAATATTTTGGAATAAATTCTTAATAAAAGATGTTTTATTAAAATAAAACATTTATTGACATTGAGTACAGTAAGTATTAAGGTCTTCACGGAAGTTTAATATCTCAGGTTTTAATAAGATATCAAATGCCTATTTGTACAAGATTTAAGAATAATAAGGATATAACAACATTTAGAAAAAAATATTTTCATAATTACTAAAAAAATCACCTTATAAAAAGAGATAACTCTGGAGTGATAAGAGTTGCTAATTGAGGAAGTTAGAATTAGGTTCTCGGACTTAGTAAGGGTAAATTGCACAACCTAATTAGGAAATCTTAGCATCAATCCCAAAAGTTTCTACTTGAAAAGATGATGAGATATAGTATTTCCAGAATCAAGGGTTGGTTGTGAATTAGATTTCTCTAAATAGTTTAGTCGGAAATTAGTACGTTCATATTCGTATTTCGTATCTAGCTAATAGTACATATATAAATAAGTGTAACGTAACTTGCCGTAAGTCACGATTTCAGAGAAAGATTCATGGATATTAATTGCGAATTTCATGGCAATACATTTGTAATTAATAAGATCAAAAGTGGATTTTGTAGACTGATTTAGAAAATAAATTAATTTGGAGAAAATGGATAAATTTTCAAGCTTAAAGGAGCGTGAAAGAGTTAAGTAAGTATTTATGGAATGGTCTGGTTTTGAGAATGGATTGATCCCACCTATGACAAAGGCAAAGGTGGAAAATTTAAAGGAATGGATTGACATTTTAAGGAATTGGGATAAAAGTATTAAGACCTCAGTACCATTTAAACCACGTAATCGTAGGATAGAACTTCCAAAAGAATATTTTTAGGTTGTGATCACTAATGGTCCCCCATATTGATTGGACAAGGGTAAAAAGTGATATAAGTAATGAATCCATGTTTATGTCCACGATGTTTGGATTTTGAACCCTTATTAAATTTTAAGAAAAATGAGTAAGATAGGATCTCATGGGGATACTTGGCTTAGTGATCTACCATTTACGGGATTTTGGAAGATAATAATGGAATTAGGTATATGGCCTACAAAGAGGAAGTGTGTGGTATTGTGATTTTTGGAATATTTAGTGAAGCGGAAGTTTAGACTTAGAGAATGTCAACCTCAAGAATAAGAACTTAAAGCATGAGAATAAGTAATAAGCTTATACATTGGATTTGTATTAGCCATTCTAGTTTGAGTAGGTCTGTGTTTGGTTTGCTTAAGGATATTTGTTTAATTTTTATAAATTAGTTATTTTGTTGTTTTTCACAAAAAGGATTATACTTGAAATTATAAGGAATATATTTAAAATGTAAAGGATGTGATTTGTGATTTTACGTATTTTCACGCAGATTATACTGTCTATTCAAAATAATATAATATTCATTCCTTGTGATTTTAAATATGTCAATATCATTGTTTAGGAAAAATTATGGAAATTATAGCAAAGGACCTTTCATTGGAATTTAAGTTCCAGCAAATTGGAGTATAGGAAAATTATTCTAGTTATTAGTATAGGCTAGAACATTAATTTTAGAAAATTCAGTTTAAAAACTTTTTAGTCTTAGAGTTACATCTCGTTTGAAGACTGAAGAATAAACTGAAGACAGCCAGAGCTTTGGGAATAAGAGGAAGAGTTGTACCTTGGATCTCTTAGACAATTGAAATCATATTTATCTTTTTAGGAGTAGCATAATCATCTTTTTGGTAATTAGTGGGCTCTCTTGAAGAATTTCAAGGAGGCCATCTAAAATACCCAAGTGTTGATGGGATAACCATTGGAAAAAATTACTCAAACCAAATTTGTTATTAGACTTTGGGAAAAGGCTAAATTGATTAGGCAGGTTGTGAAGGGTAGAGGATCGATATTATATTTTGGGCTTTCCCAAAGTTAGGGGATAAAAGACATTATTGATAATAGGAGCCCATAACTTTTTTATAATTGATTATATACCTTCACATTACAATGAAATTTTTGGTAGGGCCTAATCAAGAAGTGGGGACAAAGACGGAATCTTGGGAGTCTCATGCAATCATAGGTATTTTGGAGCATGAAATTTTAAGACTCCATAATATTTAGTTATATTGGTTCGAGTACATAAGGAAGGAAATTCGAGGGAAGGCATGAAAACTTTAACTTTTGTAGTCTTTCTCGAGAAGTTAGGATTCTATGGTTGATTGTGGTTGCTAGATTGGATGGTAGGAAATGGTTGCAACACAAATGCATCGTGCACTCATATAGAAATTATATGCATGTTAAGAAAATTTTAATGCATACAGCATCACATTTCATACGTTAGGATTGAGCTCACTTTAGCAAGTCTGCAGTGCATAATCACGTCGATTAATGGATGTTAAATAAATAACTTAGGTATATAACATGTTGGTCAAAGCAAGTTGTGTTTTTGCTCCTTTGGAAAGATTTCAGGATGAAATATCTTTTAAAGGGGAAGAATGTAACACCGCGTAAAATATACCTTAAGTAGACATGGATAATTAAATTAAATATAAACAATAATAAATTAATAAAATATCAATGGGATGAAAATAAGAATTTTTGGTGATTATTATCTTCTTCTTCCACATTAATGGTGCACTGCAGATTGGTAACAATGTCACATCGTCTCATGAAACCTGTGCACACACTTTCCTAGTGTGGTGCTCAGTGGAATATTGTCTGGCTTGGTACTGTTCGTTACTACTGTGGCCCACAGCGAATGCAATGGTCAAATCATGTAAACTGTTGAATACTTTAGGTTTTACTCTAAATAGTTCTGCACTATTTTTTTGTATTCAAAATGCAAATCACTACTCTATGTAGTATGTAATTCACTTTTTATCGTCCCGCATGGAGAGTTATGTCGCATGAAAATGTGATAGTATTCTAGTATACAACTAACTCCTGGTTTGTAATCTAGTATAGAATAGTAGACGTCCCACTTTAAATGCCTTATGCGGTGGACAGTTCACCTTAAAAACCGAACTAGCTGATTGTTAACCACAATCACCTGTACAATTCTATTTTTTTTTTATTATTGGTTATAATAAAGGTGTTTGCGGTCACCTTAAAAACCAATCGGCTTTGGCAAAAAATTTAGCTATGCTAAAAAATAATAATGGAAAATTGGGAATTGGGCCATGAAAGTTTTACTATTACGTTCGTGGGGTGATTCTTGTTCGTTTACATATTTTATTTGCTGAAAACAAAGTTCGTATGAAGAAGTTATCAATAAAACAAGTTGTGCGTAAATATTAACACATAGAGTTTGAATTTCAAATATATATATATGGATTATATTAATTGAGGATTGGCTTGAAAAAATATTCTAATAGACTTCAAATTTTTGTGTGTGTATTTATATATAATATGGGACAAAGAAAATGTAACAAAGGAATGAAATCAATGTAATTAATTCATAATTAATAAAATAGGCAAACCACTAAGAAATGAATCTCCTGGACGAATTCAACACAAAGTGGTCGACCCCTAGGGGTTGACCACCCTAAGAGCAAGAGGTCGACCACCCTTGTGTCAAAATGATGGGGAAGACATGTTTTTGTTGGGGTTTTTTATATATTTTGTGAACACGGACTGTCTAGATTTAATCTAATTAATCCTACAGTCTTTATTAATAGTTGTAACTATAAATATAACCCCCTAGCCTTTCCCTAATCTTATTCCTCATTTCATTCTTATGCCTCCATTATCTTTCTACCATTGCCAATTTTCAGAGAAAGGCTAGGATTTCTTCTACCACTCTTATCTCCATTTTATCTTCTCAAATTTTAGTTTTCGATAGATATAGAATTCTGGAAGTATGGTTTATATATATATATGTGTGTGTGTGTGTGTGTGTATGTGTGTGAGTGTGTGTGTGTAACAGCCCACATTTTACGTATTGGCAGATCGTAAAATATTTTTATTTACTTCCATGAGGGTTGGATCATTCTCATATTTTGATATGTTGGTTATGGGGATGAGAGACATGTCCATAATTTTTACCAATTTTATTTGTAACCATTTTACCCCTATTAGTTTTGTGTAGGGAATAACTTTTGACTGGGATCGAATCAGGTGTTGAGATCGATTTCATTAGAAAGGAAATGGCATTGCCAATTCCGTAGAGTAGTCACATTAAAGATTTGTTCAACGGTTTGGGAGGAATTGCTATTTTAGCGTTTCACAATTTTTTTTCAAATTTTATAAGCCATTAATGGGCTGTTTTGGTGGGCCCCGTTAGTGAGCTGGTGGGAGGCTATAAATAGGGGGTTAAAGGCATGGACAATAGTTTAATTTCTTCATTCTCTCATTTGGTTGAGCTCGTGATCCTCCTTGCTCAATCAAATATACTTTCCACTGTTAAAATTCTAGATCTACATGTGAAGATTGAAGATCAACATCAAACAAAGCTAAATCTACATCAAGTGAAGAGAGATCGCATCAAATTTAGAGGTTTGAAGAACATTCTTCGCTGTCCAAATTGGGAATTTAGTGATTTCAAGTTAATTCGAAGAATTGGTGAGTGATAAGCATCTCTCACACGGATTCAATCAAGTATATTGGTTGTTTGATCTTATTTTCATCATTTAAGTTGTTTTCACCAAGATCTACATCATGGTAAGTATATTTTCATTTGAATCACACTAGGATCTAATCTAGCAGCATAAATCGGTAAATTGTTATGTTAATTAATGTGTTTATGCAAGTTAAATCCATTCATTTTGTTTATTCATCGTTTATCAATATTTAGTGAGCTTTATATGATTGTATGATGAATGATTATTGTGTAAGTGTGGTTTGATGATTGCATGAAGTGTTAATGGTTGAATTGGATGATTTGGATGAATTATGTGCATTGATACCAAGTTTGTTGATGGACCGGCCAGAAAGTGATGGATCAGCCAGAAAGTTATGGATCGGCTAGAAAGTTATGGACCGGCCAAAAATAGATGGATCGGCCATAAAGTGATGAATCGGCCAGAAAGTGATGGATCGGCCAAAAAGTGATGGATCGAGCAAAACTTACTATAGCGTTTATAAACATGGTTGAAGAATGTTTAAATGCTGTTGTCAGTTTTTCATAGCGAATAGGCTGAAAATACTATGAGATCCAGTATCGACCAAACGAAGCTTGTTTCTAAGTCGACGATGGTTCTAGCTTCGACGCGAATTCAAGGAGGAATGTCTGAAGCATCGTGAAGTGTTCGACGATCGTCGTAATGCAACGAATATGAAGACGATTCAAGGGTGTTGAGTTGTAGATAATGGTTGCTCAAGTGTGTTTTGAGCTTATGGATAGTCGCGGTGATGACGTCTAGAGTAATAGAGGACGAGGGATATCGTTTTCATAAGTTCTAGAGGACTCAAAGCAGGGGTATAATAGGGATGCCTAAAATAATATAAGAGACCGGTCGAGTATGGGCAGATCGACGGGCCTAGATACGCTTCGTCCTATGGCGTATGGAGTTTTGCTATGTAATAACCCGAAAAATCTAAACCAATTTAAATTTTTTATATTGGCAATTTTGATGAATTTTGAGTATTTAAAATGAATTATTTTAAATAATAACGACGAGAAATTTATTTTGAATAGAATTAGAACGTATATCTTTATTTGAATCATCGTTAGAATATAAATATTTTATTTTAATTATAAAAGGAATTGGAAATGGCGCGGTAGTTTGAAAAATCGATTTCAAATTTCAAATGGATGTACAGTATTCAAAACAAACCATATTTTAGTGAAACAAAAAATATTAGAATCTATTTGAAAATATCTTTCCAACGAATCCAAAAAATCAAAATTTCATAGCGGGAATAAAAAGTTATGTCCAGTTGAAAATTTAGAATAGTCGCTATGGAATTCTGGCCCTTAAAAATGAAAATTTTGCAAACGACCTCTATTTTCGACGAAACCACTTTTGTTGGATCCGGGATGTCGAATTATTGCTAGATTCCAATTTGCATAATTTTTGAAGTCGATATGTGAGCGTGGCAAAGGAAAACACGTATGACCAGTTTTAATTGATTTTAATCGACTGGAAAATAGCCATTTTTCAAACGATCTCAGAATTTGACGAAATTAGTTTTGTTAGGACCGTATCGTCAATACGAGGCTAGAAATAAATTTTCTGGAATTTTTAGAGTCCGTACATGGCCCTAGTAAATTAAAATGTGCTTTTTAATTTAAAATATATAGATTTATATTTTAAATTTGACGAAAACCTATCGTAATAGCCGAATTGGGTTATGAAACATGTCCCATTGTGTTCAAAATGGGGGTATTACGCAAGGGACGACATTCGTTGGAGTCGGTTTAGTGATTGAATAAAAAAGTGACTTTATGAAAATTAAATAAAATAATTATATAAATAATATATATCCTCACCCTCTCTCACTCCCTCCCTCTTCTCTCTCATCTTTCGGTCAAATTAAAAAAGAAAAAAAAACAACGAAACCCTCCAGCCGCCTACGCCCGTCTCCCCACCACTGGAGGACTGCCGCTCCTCCCCAAGCGTTGCGCTTCCCACTCCGACCATCCTCAAGCCGCCATCCCTCTTCTCTCTCCCTCCCCTTTCTGATGTCGACCGTGGCCCTCCTTTCTACAAAAAACCACCACCTTCGCCCGCTGCGTCGACCACCACCCACCATCCAAACACCCTGCCTTCGCCGCGACCGTCCAGCCACTCCCTCACGCCTCCACACGGCCTCCACCGCCACGTTCAACCACCAAAACCCCAAAACCACCCTTTGTAAACCCTAGATCCGCCACCAGGGCCGCTGACCGGCCTGTGCCGGCCGAACATGCCACCACCCCGCCTCGTCAGCGCCACCGGTGAGCTTTCTTGGTATTTTTATTCATTTAAGTTATTAAAAAAACACGATTTTTATTATATATAACGTATAAAAATATGATTTTTCTTTAATGTATAAAAATATTATTTTGCTTTAATGTATAAAAATATGATTTTTCTTTAAATGTATAAAAATATAATTTTTCTTTAATGTATAAAAATATGATTTTTCTTTAATGTATAAAAAATATGATTTTTGTTATGAAAAGCGTAGTATAAAGATATGATTTTTATGAATGTAAAGATATGAATTTTCATTACGAAAAGATCTGATTTTTGGTATGATAAAGTTACAATTTTTAGTAATGTAAAAATCCAATTTTTAGTTTATAAAAATGAGATCGTTAGTTTAGAAAAATAAGATTTTTAAGTTTATAAAAATATGATCTTTATACATGTAGGGATAAAATAAAATGATGAAATTTTCATTGTATAAACATCATATTAAAAATGTGATTTTTACTACGAACAACGTGAAAAGTGATTGCGTTGATATTGCCGGAAAATTCGAACGATTCAGAAATTCAGAAATAAAGAATGGAGGAGTGGATCCCTCGGTGAGAACTTCTCACTTTTAATTTATTTTCTAGTTTGAAATATATACTAGGATGTAGACGGTGCTTAGCAGCACCCAACACCCGTCGTCCACAGACCATGGACGACTTGTATGTTTGATTGATGTGTTGTGAAAAATTGATTGTGTGATGTGGAATGGAAATAAATATTTTATAGTTGAAAATATTTTATAGTTAAAAATATAATTTTTAACGTATATATAAAATAAATATTTATAAACAAATTGGATGATTTGTTTGTATACACACATTTGACTAATATTGATTGGGACGATAAATTTTACACATCGCCCAACTGCACAAATAAAACCTATGTTTGATTGTCTGAAACCCCACTCGGGTATTGGGATGATATTGGACATACACTAATCCCAATAATTAGTTGTATGTCGATCGATTGATCGACAGGCTGTTATAAGCGTTAAATATTTATATTTGATGCTTATACAGTGTAGAACGCACTCTGGGTGATGGATTGCTGTTTTCATTGTTGTTATACACATTTGTTGTGTGAAATCCATATAATCAAATTATATGGTAATTGACTGTGTTTGATTCCAGTTTAGAAAGAAAGAATATTTTAAAATAACGATTATTTTAAAATAACGAATATTTTCAAACAATATTCAGAAAAAAATCAAAATTTGATTTTGATGTCCGATTTGGGATGGACACGAATATATTTAAATATATATAGCCGTGTTGATTAGATTGGCGCCATTTGAACGTGAACGATATTTATATCGATTTTAATCATTTTTATAATGAATATCGAAAAGGAAGTGATTTCAAAATATAATGTTTTGAAAATATTATCATTTATATATCGATGATATGGAATATTCAATTTTGATTTGAAATTGAATATGAAGTTGAAATCATTTTGAAAATGAATTTAAAACGATTTTTAAAATACGTTTTGAAAGGAAATCGACGAAATATATATAATATATATATTATATATATAATGGCCTGAATAAAACGCGCCGCGCTACGGCAGTTCGCAAATTTTGACCATTGACTTCGAATGGATATTACGGGAGATCCGACCGTCGGATTCTCCTAAAACCAGAACTGTTGGGTTTGTATCGAATAGTGCTTTCTAACGAATATTAGAGATTTGAAATCTAACGGTTGGATTTGGAATTATGTCCAAATCAAATTTGGAAAAGGTCGCTGTAAGTGCAGTTCGATGGCCGTTTATGGAAATCGACTGTACGTGCCTTGATAAATTTTAAAAAATAGTAATAATTTGTGTAAAATCATATGAAATGATTTGGAAAGAATTGGGATGAAAAATTCCATATTTGAAAAGATAAAAATAGATTTTTATCGAAATGAACTAGTTTTGAACTAGGATTATAATCCATTTATTTTTGAAATAAATAAATTGGATGTGAAAGGGTTTTAGAAGTAACCAGAATTTCCAATATATAAAGTGGAAATGGATTTGAATCGAAATTGTCTTTGGAATATTTCGATGTTGGATTTCGTGATTATACAGATATTGTTATGGAAATTTGAAAGATATCTTTATATCGTTATTTCCAATACGATATTTGTTGGTCGTAGAATTTGATATTGAATATAAGTCGATATATTTTCTATTCAGAGCCTTATATTTAATAACAAATGGGATTTGGGTTTGTTGTGAATGGTGTCTTCATTAACACTGTTATTAAACCCAGTTGAGAAAAAGATTAAATCTTTTTATTTATATTTAATGAAGTATACCAATTAAATGGAATTCAATTGGAATTGAGTTTGAATTGATTTTTGGGTTTATCGTGAATGGTGTTTTAAATAACACTTGTTCTTTAACTCAATGATTAATGGAATGTGAATGGGGTTTACCGTGAACTGTGTATTAATGACATTCGTTCTTTAACACGATTTACAGTGAAATGTGATTTGGAATTTATAAATCTTTTTGATAAGATTTAAAGGAGATTTTCCAAAGTAAAGTTTTCCAATTTAATAAAATAAATTGGAGTGGAATGGAATTCGATTTGGTAATAATCGAAGTGAATTTCTGTGGAGGAAGACTGCTAATATATCTGGAATTTAAAAGGCGTTACCTTTATTCCATTTATATTATTAGTCGGATATGGAAGTTTATATCGATTATATATATCGATTTGTTTTCCATGAAGATTCCATCGTTAATGGAATGTGATTTTGGGTTTATAGTGAACCGTGTTTTAAATGACATTGGTTCTTTAACCCAATTAACGACCGGATATGATTTATTGTTTTCATTGTTGTTATACACATTTGTTGTGTGAAGTCCATATAATCAAATTATATGGTAATTGACTGTGTCTTATTCCAGTACAGAAAGAAAGAATATTTTAAAATAACGATTATTTTAAAATAACGAATATTTTCAAACAATATTCAGAAAAGAATCAAATTTTGATTTTGATGTCCGATTTGGGATGGACACGAATATATTTAAATATATATAGCCATGTTGATTAGATTGGCGCCATTTGAACGTGAACGATATTTATATCGATTTTATTCATTTTTATAATGAATATAAAAAAGGAAGTGATTTCAAAATATAATGTTTTGAAAATATTATCATTTATATGTCGATGATATGGAATATTCAATTTTGATTTGAAATTGAATATGAAGTTGAAATCGTTTTGAAAACGAATTTAAAATGATTTTTAAAATACGTTTTGAAAGGAAATCAACGAAATATATAATATATATATATTATATATAATGACCTGAATAGAACGCGCTGCGGCAGTTCGCGAATTTCGACCATTGACTTCGAATGGATATTACGAGAGATCCGACTGTCGGATTCTCCTAAAACCGAAACCGTTGGATTCGTTTCGAAAAGAGCTTTCTAACGAATATTAGAGATTTGAAATCTAACGGTTGGATTTGGAATTATGTCCAAATCAAATTTGGAAAAGGTCGCTGTAAGTGCAATTCGATGGCCGTTTAAGAAAATCGACTATACGGGCCTTGATAAAATTATTAAAAATAGTAATAATTTGTGTAAAATCATAAGAAATGATTTGGAAAGAATTGGGATGAATGATTCCATATTTGAAAAGATAAAAATAGTTTTTTTTTTATCGAAATGAACTAGTTTTGAACTAGGATTATTATCCATTTATTTTTGAAATAAATAAATTGGATTTGAAAGGGTTTTAGAAGTAACCAGAATTTCCGATATATAAAGTGGAAATGGATTTGAATCGAAATTGTCTTTATAATATTTCGATGTTGGATTTCATGATTATACATATATTGTTATGAAAATTTGAAAGATATATTTATATCGTTATTTCTAATACGATATTTGTTGGTCGTAGAATTTGATATTGAATATAAGCCGATATATTTTCTATTCAGAGCCTTGTATTTAATATCAAATGGGATTTGGGTTTTTCGTGAATGGTGTCTACATCGACACTGTTCTTAAACCCAGTTGAGAAAAAGATTAAATCTTTTTATTTAGATTTAATGAAGTATACCAATTAAATGGAATTTAATTGAAATTGAATTTGAATTGATTTTTGGGTTTATCGTGAATGGTGTTTTAAATAACACTTGTTCTTTAACTCGATGATTAATGGAATGTGAATTGGGTTTATCGTGAACTGTGTTTTAACGACGTTCGTTCTTTAACCCGATTTACAGTGAAATGTGATTTGGAATTTATAAATCTTTTTGATAAGATTTAAAGGAGATTTTCCAAAGTAAAGTTTTCCAATTTAATAAAATAAATTGGAATGGAATGGAATTCGATTTGGTAATAATCGAAGTGAATTTCTGTGGAGGAAGACTGCTAATATATCTGGAATTTAAAAGGCGTTGTCGTTATTCCATTTATATTATTAGTCGGATATGGAAGTTTATATCGATTATATATATCGATTTGTTTTCCATGAAGATTCCATCGTTAATGGAATGTGATTTTGGGTTTATAGTGAACCGTGTTTTAAATGACATTGGTTCTTTAACCCAGTTAAAGACAGGATATGATTTCCCAAGTTAAACAATCATTAATATTGATTTTTTGGAAGATTAAAACCAAGTGGAGTTTTAATGAATCTTTAATTAAATTGAAATGAACGAGAATGGAGTATCACCAGTTTTGCTCCAGGCGATAGTTAAATCTTTAATTAGATTCTAACATGAAATGGTAATTGAATTTACCGATAACACCGTGGTGTTAGATATGAAGTATTACCAGTTTTACTTCATGGGATGAATAGGTTGGGATCGGGAAATTAAAAACAAATGATTACTTCGGTAAGGTTCGTTAGTCCCGACTAGTTTGGATAAACCATAATTTGGTTTGAGTTGAAATCCAAAAGAAGATTAAAGAATAAATTTAAAAGAATTTATCTTTGATAAAATTAATAGGAACCTTTCCCTATAGATGTGAATATTTGAATAAAAGAATACTATGAATTGGTATGAGGCGTATGTTGTGTTTGTGTAACACTTGTTTATTATATACGCGAGTTATTCAGAAAGACCGGGTTTATCCCGTTCTGAATAACTGATTCCACGAGGCATCGAGGATGAAGACGGTGGTCGAAGACCGGAGGTCTTCACATCGTTTGGATAATTACTGATGATCTTGATTGGGCTATACACTCAAGAGGAGGGAATCAGTTGGTGATCGTCCAGACGTACTTGGAGATCGATGGATATGCGAGGAATAAGGTTCTTCTGGTTTCGTTCAGACCCAGAACAGACTTGTAAATGGATGTGTGTCTGACATCAGATTTCATTCTATGTGATTGATATCGATTGCATAACATGAATTGCCTGTGTGGTATGCTGAGATGCAAATGATCAAGGCTTCTGTTGAAAAGCAGAGTCTTGTGGTTGATGATCAAAGCACGGCCTTTGTGGCGTAGCGTTGTGTATAACGATAATTCACGAGCCTCACATCCCGGTTGTGAACCAGAAAGGGGAGAGGACATCAGGGAGGGTATGCGTTTCCTTCTAGGTAGGGTGGAGTCAGTGACCTACCAACCCTGACATTTATATTATTTTCACCTGTGTGGTTGTTGGATTGCGAGGTGCCTCGGATATATCAATGACTATATGGAGCCTATGGAGTCATAGGACTCATTTACGCCCCAAAGGGCGGGGAAACGCAGTGTTCAGGCATTATAATCCACATCGGGTGGACCGGCCCTGACGATCCATTGGGCAGTTGCGGCTGTTCCTGAGACATGGGCTAGATTGTCTCGAAGCGGTGAGGACGATCCCTTGCCTCGGTTCACAGATGGAAATCCAACTTCCAGTACATGACATTTGCGGTTTTGATTGTAGAGCCTAGTATTGGCGACATGATATATGGTACCCATGCCGTCTAGGATTGATACATTTATATTTGAAGTTGTTTTATACACTATGCACTTATAATAGTATCAAATGATTTGTTTTAAATGTACCAAGCATGTTTGGCTATTATAAGGGAAAACTCTATCCTCCAGCTTGTTTTGCATTGTGTGATGGGACCTGGGTCTTATAATAGCTTTATTTTTTCTTTATTTAGCATTACGTTGTTTGTTTTATGCACTGGTATTCTTGGAAGGAAACCCGTTCCATGTTATACGACGTGGTTCCTTGATTTACCTAACTTTAAAAATAAAGATTAATAACTATTTTAGTTCTCACACCAGTCACATGACTGACCTGAAGTTTATTGTTTTAACCTAAACTATGGGTGCCCCTATTTTCCACACGGGCAGCTAGTAGTTTTGGTTTTGCAGATTTATATTCACATGATCCTGGTTTATAGCTGAAGTGATATTCGGAAAGCTCCGTATCCGCGTATTTCTTTCAGTTATGTTTTGTATTATTTTTCCGCTGCAGTAATGTATTTAAATCTCTGATATTCTCTATTGTATAATATTTATTCTTACTCTGTAATATTCTTGTACTCTAATGTAATTTTTGTAGTAAACAATGAAATGTTCTTCTGTTTGTGTTCTGATTCGTCTTGTCCTCAAGGCAATCCGTTCTTCCTCTCCTCTTCGGAGACCGGGGAAGTATCGGGTCGCTTCATGCTAGGACCAGGTTTTACCGTTAGCCCTTGACGGACGACATGATGTTGAGTCGGTATTACGATTAACAATGGTTTCAAAGCATGATTGGCAGTGATAGCCAGATTCATAAATGAATGATTGTTTTGCTTGTATCATCTTGTGTTGATTATTTGACGTCGAAGGAGATAACTCTTAGGTGCTTGTCTGATGTTGGTTTAGGCCTTATGGGATTGTGCTTGGGAGATGTCGACATCGACTAGGATGGCCTATGCTTGATAATTGATTGCCATGAACATACTATTTTTTTCTATTTGATAATTGATTGCCATGAACATACTGTTTGTTTCTGCTTGATTATTGTAAAGGCTATCACTATCAGATCTGGGGAATATGTGTTGGGTTCTTCTTGGTTGATGTTGGTAGATTAGTTGATTAATCTGCCTATTCTCATATACTTTATTGATGATGTTAGATAGCTGTTTTATCGCTCACTAAGACTGTTGTTTGACACAAGGTTTTATGTTTCCCTCTTATTACCTTGGGTTGTTCATCCATGTGTTGGATGGGCAGACTAAGTAGCAGGTAACAGGTAGCAGATCTTAGTGGATGATGTCGCAGATCGATGACGAGCTGGAGGCTTACGTAACAGTTTCTTACTATACATATTATGTTGTTTTTCCATTGTCTGATGTATCCTCCGAGTGATGTAGTGAGGCCTTTTGTACAGAGTTTGTTGATGTAATCCAACGATGTTATTAATATCCCCTGATGATATGGAAGTTTAAAATTCTATTCAATTATGCTTCGCTATTATTGCCTGCTGTATATGTTCTATTATATTTTATCCTTGCGTTGTGAGTTATACGACAGGTTCTGTTTATATTATCCTACCCTTATAATCGTCCATAGCTGCCTAGCACATCTTTCAGTGCACTATTTCCCTTGTTTAAGTGCAGGAGTTGTTGGCAGTCGTCACATTTGGTATCAGAGTTCTGGTTATCGATTTTAGCCAAAGTTCAAGGACGTAATTTCGTAAAGACACAGTTGCGGTAGATGTGAGGGTTTAGGTGTTGGTGTCTAGGATCGTGGATTTCGCAAAGCTATGCAAAAACTTCACCACTCTAGGAGGGGAGCAGTATAAAGGAACAAAGTCAATTGAAGAAATTCAAGGGTGGCTTGATACTTACATTTGGATCTTTGGAGACTTGGGAATTGACGATTTTACTAGGAGGAAGCTTGCATCGAGACAGTTACAGGGCAGAACTATGTATTGGTGGAACTTTGTCACTCTAGAGACTCCAAAAGTTGAGGTTTCATGGGAGCAGTTCCAAGTCAAGTCTGAGACGAAGTTTATTTCTTCTGCTCAGAAATTTATTCTATTTAAGAGGTTTGTCGAGCAAACTAGTGCTGGAGTATGTTTCTGACTTCGAATCTTTGTCGAAGTATGCACGTTTGTATGTCGAGATTCCTTATCTAAGAATGAGAAGTTTGTTATGGGCTTAGACAAGTATTTTGGGAATTAGCTAGTTGATCATCTAGATGACGGCGAAGT